>PVHY01031557.1:0-12587 GCA_004024945.1 Uropsilus gracilis | reverse complement strand
TGTAAGCTTCAGCCTATGAAGCGGCCGGGGCTAGGGATCACAGTTCGAGTCCCGCCTGGAGCCCTTAGCGAGACCTAGTTGCAAAAAAATAGCTGGGCGTGGTGGCACACGCCTGTAATCCCAGCTACCTGGGAAGCTGAGGCTGGGGATTGCTTGAATCTGTGGTACCCCGGGCAACGAGAGCCTGCGGTTCCACGGGCAAAAGTAGCGAGACCTAGTCTCAAAAAAAATCAAAAAAACAAAAAACATATTCACTGGAGCTCAAAATACTATTATTTGCAAGCATGCTAGATGAAAGCTGCTTTTTACTGGAGTTATGAGTGCAAAACCAAAGCACATATAAGCTTCTATCCAGCTAGTAGTAATTAGTGACTCACCGTTGGTATCTGGTTTGACTTTCTCTTCCTTGATCTGCAAATTATTCATCTGAAAAGGAGTAACAGGACTAAATTAAGCAAATGAGTCAATCAAAAGCTATCTTTTGAGCAAAGAGAAATTGCCCCCATGGAAGTACTATAGGGTTATGCTGTTCAAATAGAAGAGATAAAAGCCAGGGTGAAAATATCATTTCCTCTATCTTCAACAGCCTTCAAAGGGGGCTGGGGTGGGGCGATACATATAATATTAGGGAGCAAAAATATGACAAAGTCTCAAGCCTGTGCTTTTCTTCCAAAATATCTTCTTTATAAAACACCTAGCCTTCACAAGTAACTATGACAACCTTTCAATAGCATACAGTTTCATTCTAGGCACAAAAGAGAATTTTTTTAAACCCTGAGATCCAAGCCAGGCATGGTGGCATGCACCTGTAATCCCAGTTACCTGGGAGGCTGAGACTAGGGATCACTGAGTCCATGGGTTCAACACAACCCTGGGCAACAGATCGAGACCTAGTCTCAAAAAAAAAAAAAAAATTACAGCTGTGAGTACAGCCGTATGCTGAGTCCTGTGAGTCCTCCAGGAGATTATTCTGGACACCTTTTGGGGACTCCCAACACAGGTACGTACCACCAAGATGTCCTACTTACTGCAGATTTACAACAGCCAACCTTAAACTCATCACTCTCCTGATCAAATCTCCCCTGCTAACCTCAAGTACTCTTATTAGTATTACTTGATAAATAACACCTACGACTGCAATCTCCCTTCACGATCTAGACTGAAACAGTCATCTGCAGCAATCTTCTCTTTGGAACTCCTGCGCATTATCCCTCTACAATTATCTCTTGAAGCCATCCTCCTATCTTCCCCTCCACTATCCAACTTAAGACCTCTGTCTTGGGCAATTAAAATAACTTTTACGCCGGGCATGGTGGCTCGTGCCTGTAAGCTTCAGCCTATGAAGCGGCCGGGGCTAGGGATCACGGTTCGAGTCCCGCCTGGGGCCCGTAGCAAGATTTAGTTCCAAAAAAATAGCTGGGCGTGGTGGTGCGCGCCTGTAATCCCAGCTACCTGGGAAGCTGAGGCTGGGGATTGCTTGAGTCTGTGGTTCCCTGGGCAACGAGAGCCTGCGGTTGCATGGGCAAAAATAGCGAGACCTAGTCTCAAAAAAAAAATAAAATAAAATAAAAAATAAAAAAATAAAATAAAATAACTTTTACGCTGATCTCACTTCCTAATATAATCTCTTATTCCTGGCAGATAAACCTTGTCAGCTTTCAGATCTAATCTTGTTAGTATCCTTCTTTAAAAAAACCCCCAAAATAGCGCATGCCTGTAAGCAGCAGCCTAGGAAGCCGCGGCCGGGGCCAGGGATCGCGGTTCTAGTTCCGCCGGGGGCCCCGTAGCGAGACCTAGTTCCAAAAAAATATAGCTGAGCGTGGTGGCGCGCGCCTGTCATCCCAGCTACCTGGGAAGCTGAGGCTGGGGACTGCTTGAGTCCGTGGTACCCCGGGCAACGTGAGCCTGCGGTTCCACGGGCAAAAACAGCGAGACCTGGTCTCAAAAAAAAAAAAAAAAAATGAGACGAGGAGCCACCAGCAGCTAAATCTGTCTCGAACCCATAACTCGCGGGCGCAAGGCGGGAACGACCGCTGCGGGGACAGCTCCGCGACAAAATAAGAGTCTTTCTCTGGCCCAGGTGATGCGAACCGGGGACCGCTGGGACCCGCGCCACGTCCGCCCCGCCGGCAACTGCAGCCACTGACCGACTTGACAGCCGCCTCCTGCTCGTCCACCGCTAAGGCCCACGAGTCGGTGGCCATGGTCCCGGGGGGAGGTGGGAGGCCGACTTCCCTCGCCCAGCACCGCACGGCGAGCACCGCCGCCAGCGCGAAAACGTCACTCACGTGGGCCGGAAGCGGACTTGCGTCAGTCTGACGTTGCTCGCGTGCGCGGCGTGTCGTCAGCATTTCGCGCCGCGCCTGACTGGGCGTGTGGCTGCGCGCTTGCCGCTGGTCCTCGGCCGGCTTCCGCGGTCGTGAGGTGGCTGTGCCAGGAGGTCCTTAAGGTCTAGGAGGGGGACCTCTCCGTCGTCGTGACAGTGCCTTGCTTCGCGCTGAAATCCATTTTTATCTATTTATTTTTATTTTTAAGAGACTGGGTCTCGCTGTGTTGGCTCCGGGTTGTCTCGAACCCGCGGACTCAAATGATTCCCCAGCCTCAGCCTCCCAGGTGGCTGGGATAACAGGCGTGCGCCACCACGCCCGGCTTTGAAATCCAGTTTTTAAAAATCCCGTCTCATAGTAACGCGCACGTCTGTGAACTGTAGGATAAAGGCCCAAGGGAAAACTACTGGATGCCGGTTTCTGCGGCCAAGAACGCGTAGCAGCAGGTAAGACAACAAAAAGCAGAACCAAAGGCTTGAAAATCCTAGTCACACTACTCCAAAGAAAATACAGCTTTTTTTTGGGGTGGGGGAGATCCTTCTAGCCTTCGTCAACATTCATCATAGCACAGGTGTTTTTTGTTTTGTTTTGTTTTTTACACAGTCCTAAACAACGTATACTTAGAATTTAAAATTTGACCTTTTTATTTCACACCTAAGTATTCTTTAATCGCCTGTTGATGTAAAGGCATTATAATAGTCCGTCAAGCTCATCCACATAAGTCGCCTAATTCCTCTACCCTCCCCCCCTTAGAGATTGCTTCCTACGTTTTATCATTATTTATAACACTTTAGATTGCATCTTCACACCATCAAAAGTCATTTTTGTCTCTTCCTACTGGACTGTGAACTCAACTGAAAAATACTTTATCTGGTCACTAATACTAGGAAAGTCCTTGGGACTTGGCAAACTTCCATAAATATTGTTCAGTACATGGATGAGAAGGTATTTCTTTAAAAATGTATCACTCTAAGACATTTTTAATCACTACATCATATTTGTCAAATTGTATAAATGGCCTGAACACTTCATAAAAGAAGATACATTGTCAGTAGCACATGTAGAGGTGCTCAAAATCGTTAGTTAAGGAAATTCAAGTCAAAGTTACCATGAGCTACCACCACAACTCAAGTCATTGAAATTAGAGACTGAACTTACCATCTGTTCGTAAGGATGCAGAGCGGTTTTTTTTTTTTTTTTTTTTTTTTGAGACTAGGTCTTGCTCAGCCTCTCGTTGCCTAGGGTACCACAGACTCAAGCAATCCCCAGCCTCAGCTTCCCAGGTAGCTGGGATTACAGGCGCGCGCCACCACGCCCAGCTATTTTTTGGGACTAGGTCTCGCTGTGTTGCCCCAAGTGGGACTTGAACCGCGATCCCTAGCCCCAGCTGCTTCATAGGCTGATGCTTACAAGGCACGAGCCACCGTGCCCAGCTTTGGTCTCAGTTTTTGAGGAAAATACTCTAATTGAAGTGGTGGTTACTCAGGTGTGTACAGTTACCACATCTCATGGAAACTTACACCTATATGTATGCACTAATGTAAAATATGTGCCAGAATGGTTGGGCGTGTTGGTGTACACCTGTAATCCCAGCTACCTGGGAGGCTGAGACTAGGAATCTCTAAAATTAATTAGAGATTTATTTTAATCTCTAAAATAAATAAATAAATAAATAAATAAATAAATAAATAAATAAATAAATAAATAAATAAATAAATAAATAAAAATGTGTCAGAATGGAGCAAAGGAAGGTAATGAAAAAACACAGTTTAAAAACCAGCTGGGCACGGTGGCTCGTGCCTGTAAGCTTCAGCCTATGAAGCGGCCGGGGCTAGGGATCGCAGTTCGAGTCCTGCCTGGGGCCCATAGCAAGACCTAGTTCCAAAAAAATAGCTGGGCGTGGTGGCGCATGCCTGTAATCCCAGCTACCTGGGAAGCTGAGGCTGGGGATTGCTTGAGTCTGTGATACCCCAGGCACCGAGAGCCTGCAGTCCCATGGACAAAAAATGGCGAGATGTAGTCTAAAAAAAAAAAAATAAATAAATAATAAGAACCACAGTAACAATTGCACTGTTAAAAAAGGAGGATGTTCTCAACTTCTAACCTTTCATCAGGATGGAGAGGATGCATACAGGAGGCTACAGTTGTGAGAATACCAAATGACCATTCTAATTCCCAGAATCCTTACTGTCAGTAAGCTGCTGCTTAGAGATGATGTTGGTAGGAAACAGTCTTGTGGTCTAAATCCTTAGGCAGCAATCCTGGAGGAGATTGCACCTGGGTTTCTGAGCAGTAATGCCTCTCTTGATCCTTAATATTTTAAGAATTAATTGGAAAAAAACTGAAACCACTCGATTTTGCTGTACCTCTCCCTCTTACCCTCTCATCTCAAACATCTGCACAGCAAAGCTTTTCATCAAAACCAAAAGATTCAATTTTGAGTTCTTTGGAGAAGAGGTTATTGCTTAGGGCAGAAAGTGAAATGTGGGTGGCCACTGCCCTCTTTTGATTCTTCATTACAAAGTGGAGCTACTCTTAACACTGAACTCCAATTCCTCAAGCAAAATGTGGTCTCTGAGGTAACTGAGGGTAGAATTTTTGTTTGCATTGGATTTGTAGGGCCTGTTTCATTTTTTATTTCTTAGGGTCTGTTTTTAAATTTTTATTACACTCACCTGTGCCTATTGGGCAGCTGACTAGCCTTGGTTTAATACCAGTGCGTGTTCTCAGGGAGATCTGAGCTGAAGCTCCTATTGAAACAATGAAATCAGCCAGCAAATGTTACAGCTGCCCTTGGCAATAGAGTGACCTCTGCCAGGGCTACCACTCCTTTCCTCAGCTGGCCTTTATATTCTGAGAGGGCACCCAACCTAAAGCCATTGTAAAGGGCCAGAAACTGACAGAGAAGGGTATGTTTTCCTCAAGTTTCAGATTGGACAGCTTCCTGTTCTGGGTCAGATTTAGATTGGGCAGATGATGACATAATGAATTAACACCTTGTTAATGCAACCTATATGATTTATTTCAGTCACCTTATTACTTCTCTTAGTATTCCTACTGTTAGCTCCATTTTACAAATAGAGGTTTAGAGAAGTTGACTTTCCCAAGACCATTTAGCTTGTTAAGGGACAACTCTTGATGGACTCTAAGTACCGTAGTGGTGAGTATGGTAGCATACACCTGAAAAAGTGTGAGCCCACATCTCTGGATCATGGTCTTATAGTCATAAAACTATGACTGTATGTCATAGTCTTAAAGACAAGTGTTACCTCAATTTAAAACTACCCCCAAGGCCAGGCATGGTGGCACATGCCTGTAAGCAGTAGCCTAGGAAGCCACAGCTGTGGCCAGGGATTGCGTTTCAAGTCCCGCCGGGGGCACTTAGCGAAACCTAGTTCCAAAAAAATATAGCTGGGCGTGGTGGCGCGTGCCTGTAATCCCAGCTACCTGGGAAGCTGAGGCTGGGGATTGCTTGAGTCCGTGGTACCCTAGGCAACGTGAGCCTGCGGTTCCACGGGCAAAAATAGCGAGACCTAGTCTCAAAACCAAACAAACAAAAAATAATAAAAATAAATAAAAAATGAAACTACCCCCAAAGTATCTCAGGCTGGGGAAGCTGGCTGTATCTACCTCCACATAAGCATGGGGTGGGGGCTGGGCATTTCTGCCGGGGAGGGAGCTTGTGTGTTGCTAGTTTACTCCAGCCTCAATCAGATCTGTGCAAGGAATGAAAACACCCGTCTCTCCAGCTGCAGCTATAATGGGGAGGAAAGGAAGTAATAACGACCCTGGATACACTCACCACCTGGGTAGGGCAAGCAGCGTGTTGGGAACCACTGAGACAAAAACGTGAGACCAGTATTTGTGGTGACATGTCACAGATTTCTACCTGTATCTTTGGGCCAGAGAACCAAACCCCTCGTCCGCAAAGGGGTGAGGCTCCCTCCTTTGTCAATCAGTGGAGGAAGAAAGTCACAGAGATGTGACTGGCCTCATGGCAGAACTAACATGAAGAGAGGAGAGGAGCTGGACCAGCCACCTGGGGAAGTTCGTAGCCATCAGGGAATGCCTCCACCGCCAGCAGTTGGGAGTTGGGCTCACAAGCCAAGGTATCAGAACTCTATGGCACCCAAGCAGCACCACATCTGCCCTACAACAAGTTCCTGACATGCTCGGCCTGAATGTCTGCCTCAGTTACTCCTGGAGATCCGAGCAGCCGCATCTGTTGCTGTCCAGGAGGGCAAGTCCACACCCAGGAAAAAAGAACTTTGTTCCAGAAAAAGTGAAGTTCAGTGGGCCAAACATGGACCAACAACTTGCAGAGCAAGGAATTGGAGCGACCAGAGTGGGGAAGGGGGGAAGAGGGAGTAAGCTGGGGGACAAGGGGTTCAATCTGGAAGGGAGGGCCAAATGTAAGGGGAATGATAATCATACACATGACCAATATTGTATGAAAATTACAAAATAAAAATTACAAAATGAAAAATAAAACTATCCCCAAAGTGATTTTTGGATTAACATGTAAATCATCAATGCTGGCAATTTCTGAGGGGTGAAGTCAGACTGCAGCGGGATAAGGAGTGGGACTCGGTACACAGAAGCGATTCTTACACAAGATTTTTGGCCATCAAGGAGAAATTTCAGACTGAAGGATGAATAGGAGAGAGTTGAATACTATGAGATGGTTATGAATGTACCAAAATATCAGTGAGAGCTAATTAGTGGGCTTTGAGGACACAGCAGTACATGAAATAAACTAGTCTCAAAAAGGCATACTGTGTGAGCACTGAGAGTAGTCAAAGTAATAGAAGGTCACTGGGTGGTTATCAGGGGCCTGGGAAAGTGGGAGTTACTTAGTAGGCCTAGTTTCCGTGTTACAAAGTATAGAAGATGGAGCTGGGTGGTGACAGCTGTGCAGTGTGAATGAATACCATTGTCCTGTACACTCAAGATGGTTAATTTCTGTTACATATGCTTGACCGCCAGTCAGAACATTGGAAAAATGGGGAGTGGGGGAGGACTAATGAAATGGAAGAAAATAAAAGTATGAGAGGGAGTGGAGCAAGTTCTTAAAAAGCAGGAGAGGAACCTGGTAGGCTGGTAATTTAGACAGTTCACCCTGGGACAGGAGAGAGTGAAGCTAGATGTGTCTGGGAGGTCTGGTGGCAGATGGAGCGAGTCTCCCCATGTACTGGGTGCTTACTCCAGCTGAGGGGGATGATCGGGTTGGACGTGACAGTTTTGAAATGGTTCTTGGACAGATCTGTGGAACTAACCAGTAAGAACTAATGATCCCTGAGGCTAGAGATATGGCAGCTTTATTTAGTGGTGGTGGTGGTGGTGGTGTTTTTTTGGTTTTTGCTTTTTATTCGGCACTGCAGCCTTTTCTGAAGTTGTCCCCTGTTGATGTTAAATCAGATGAATAAAATGTTTCTCTGCTATTAATTTTAGAAATTAACAAAGCAGTGCCTGAGCCAGGCATGGTGACATGGGCCTGTTGTCCAAGCGCTGGGAGGCAAGAGGCTTGGGGTCACTTGAGTTTGCGGGTTCGAGACTACCCCGGGCAACATAGGGAGACCTGGTCTTGAAAAAAGCAGCCAGGCGCCATGGTGGGTGCCTGTCATCCAGCTACGTGGGAGGCTAAGTCTGGGGATCACTTGAGTCCACAGTACCCCTGGGCAACATAGCGAGACCTAGTCTCAAAAAGAGAGAAAAAAAAAAAAAGGCAGTGCCTGAACACTGAAATCATTATTAAACTTGAACTGAAACTGAGTTTGTCTGAGGCTTTGACAACCAGACGTTCTTGTGGAATGTAACTTGAAGTGCACTTTCCTGTGCCAGTTGAGTTGGTGTCTGCTCAGAGCGCAGACCAGAGGACAGGACACCTACCACCCTGGGCTGCACAGCCTGAGCAGGGACTGACTTGTATCCTTTCAGGACATGGGGGAGGTTTGCCCTCAGGGGTAAACTAAGAACCTGACATTTCAGCTTTTCTCCAGTTGCAGAATCCCAAGGATGCCAGAAGTGTGTGGATAGAAACAGAATAGTTGTAAAAACTCACAAACTGCACCAGTACTTCCTGAAGTTTAGCTAGCTAGAGCCCACCCCTACTGCCCACCTCCCTCTGGGAAAAGCTGGCCAGTCCTGGGTGAGAAGGTCACCTCTCCCATTCTGCCCCCTCTCGTTATGCTAGAAAGCGCTGAGGGTCTCATTTCAGCAGCTGACTTGCAGTCAGTCATCACTCAGTCTTCCTCCTGGCTCTTCCTCAGTCATCACTCACTCTATCTCAGTCTTCCTGCATCCCCACCCCACCTTTTTCTAACTAGATCAAATATCCAGGAGCCCCTTACGCTGCTGTGAACTAATTCAGTTCCCAAAGCTTTTTTTTTTTTTTTGACTAGATCTCACTATTTTTGCCCATGGAACCGCAGGCTCATGTTGCCCGGGGTACCACAGACTCAAGCAATCCCCAGCCTCAGCTTCCCAGATAGCTGGGGCACGCGCCACCACACCCAGCTATTTTTTGGGATGAGGTCTCGCTATGTTGCCCCAAACGGTACTTGAACTGCGATCCCTAGCCCCAGCTGCTTCATAGGCTGAAACTTACAGGCACGAGCCACTGTGCCCGGCAAGTTCCCAAAGCTTCTAATCCAAGGTAGACATGGACTTCGGAGAGAGGGTATAAGGAAGGAGTGTGACCAGTGTCCTCCAAGCAGGCCACACCCCCACTGCCTTTAATTTCTTTGTTAAGTATCTGCCTTCTGGGAAGTGCAGCTCAGATTTATTAAGGTCATGAGGCCACCTGGCTTTTCCTCAGTCTCCCTCATCTCCCATCTATCGTATTTGAAAGACGCGGCAATCTGAGGCAACAGAATAAGAAACATTTATTTTCAAACAAAAAAGCAGTCAGGTGAAGTTGCAGGGAGCGCCCAGAAACCTATGTTCAAGAAAGAGAAACCTGATGGCCCCTGAAACCCACAGCAGCTAGGCTGCTATGTTGGCCGGTAAGGTGACGGGCCTGACACTGTATGTGCTATGAAGATGTAGCCCTGATTCCATTGGTTCTTTCTACACGTTCCCTGTGGGCTTCTGCCCAGATTACTTTGTACAGTGCATCTCATTTCTAACAGCCACGAGTTCTCTTTGGAACAGCAAGTATGCATAAAGCCTACCATTCTCCCCCTGCAATCCCTCCAGGCCATTTTCCCCTGTATTCTCAGTACATCCAGCGTCATCCTGGCACCGGACTGCTGGACTTGCAGCTGGCTTCTCAGGGCCTGCCTTCTCCAGCACCAGTGCATCCCACATAGCGCTTGGACCAAGCTCCCCCCCCCCCCGAAAAAAAGCCCAATTTCAATTTCTTCTCTTTTTTCTGTGATTTAAGACTCTATATAACATTTTACTACTAAATCCAAATCTTGTTCAAACAATCAGTCTTCGTTCTCTACCTGAGACTTTTCTCGGCCCACACAGCCAGGCACCTCTCCACACCACCCTCCCAGCACACTGTTTATTGCGAGAGGTTGCTTTGGTCCTACGGTTCCCTCCCCATGCTTGGAGCCCTCTTGTCACTAGGAACCCCCCTTTCCTCTATAAACATACTCCTTCATGAGATTCCCTCTAACCTCAGAAATCCTTTTGAAGCCAGTGAGCTTTGAATGAAGTAGCCCTCATGTAAAAGAAAAAACAAGAGATGGAAACAGCAAAGGGAGAAGGCATATTTCTAGTTCTTTCTTAGGACTAGAAAACTAGAATTGAGGACTTGGTATTTCCTTGCTAATGAGAAAAAAGAGATGGCAGGCACCCTCTGGCTGGAGTAGGGCCTCTGGGGATGTCCCAGATGCTCCTGTTGAACTGTCAGCCCTGGGAAGGAAGACTGGAGTCGGGTGATGACTAGCATGTACAGGGAGTCTGATGGAAGATGACGAGTACTAGCAAACAAGGATCTGCCCCGTTTCTCTCCTGTACTCACTAGTGTCTTAGAAACGTGAACACAACATTAATTAAGTTCCATTAACATCCATAAAGAATACATCAACAATTGGTTAGTTCTTATGCATACAGCCAAGGACACAGAAAAAAAAAAATCCATTGTTTATGGACAATGAATTATCCAGAATTTTCCATTAGACCAAATCTTCTTTTCCCAAGTTGTAGAGCGCTGATCATTCATACATAGGAAGTTTTTAAAAATAATAAAAGAAACTCTGGGGACTGAAGCTCACCCAGGACTTAGCAGTGTTGTACATGGCTGATGCATCTCAAGGCCAGTCAGGTCACAGAGGCAGCTGTGGACCATGAAGTCCTGGGAGCCAGGCACTGGCAGGAAAGAATGGGGAAAAGTGGAGGAATACGGGCTGCAATGGCACTGGGCACCACCACAGGCTCACCTTTTTGAAGGATGCATCCTCCTCTGGGAGTGTCTCCCCAGGAAATGCATTCAAACTCAGAATACTGCATATTCTTCAGAGGCGCCCTGAGAGCCACCCAGTGAGTTCTTTGAGGGGGCCAAGCTCCTAGGTTAAAGACTGTTGCACTACATTGTTACCAGACCCCCATTTACTACTACCCAGGATTAGGGCTCCTCAGTAGGGTAGATGTATTGTGAGGAGCTGAGGTGCAGTCAGCTGGAA
Organism: Uropsilus gracilis; assembly: GCA_004024945.1. NCBI lineage: Eukaryota > Metazoa > Chordata > Mammalia > Eulipotyphla > Talpidae > Uropsilus > Uropsilus gracilis. The sequence continues at coordinate 1,627 of PVHY01031557.1, read as the reverse complement.
GCCTTGTGGGGAGTCTATACCCCTGCTTATTGCCCTTGTGTGTAGTTACTTCAGGGTTGGTCCACAGGACCTTGGGCTAGCATAACATTTCTCCTCACAAGACTCTCAAGGCGGGGCAGGGTTGGTCAGAAGCATAGAAAGACTCCACCCGGGCAAGCACCCCCTGGAGGAATGTGGCAGGACTGGCAGTCTGTTGGTCTCCCTGCAGTCACTGTAACAGCAGATTTGGCCCTAAAACAGAAATGCCTATAAGGTTTGGGGTGAGGAAGAGTCCTCGTCCCAGGAAGCGCTTCTTCCAGGCTGGGCCCTAGGTAAAGCGGCCGTTCTGGAGCAAAGAGGTCAAAGCTGGAGAGGACTCCCCTCGGCTCCTGCCATGCAGCTTCAGCTCATCTTTGTCTGTCACACTGGGTACCGGCGGCCTTGGCCAGGTGAGGAAGAAGTGTCCATTATCGTCCGCTGTCGCTGTTCTGCACAAAGATGGCGAGTAAGGATGGGGCAGAGGCATTGGCAATAACTCTTGCTGTGGGCAGATGAATGTCTATAGTCCACCCAGCCCTCAGCTGCACCTGTTGGGGCTCCACACGCCGTGAACACAGACATTCAGAACCGCTTCACAGTCAAGATGCCGAGGGTCTGAAGGTCACTCCCCAGCTCTCACAAAACTTACCTTGGGGGCCCTGAAGAAAGCAAGGATTTGCGACCACTGCTGATTACTTCTGGAGCTGCCTCGAGCCTGGCCAGAGACTCGAGCCGCAGTTTTCACTAAACAAACCTCAGATCATCTTTAATATGCTGGGGTCAGAGTAGCGCCAGGGAGGGGGGAAAGTGCTGCAGGTGCTTGTCAGGCCCAGTTTTGTGGCCAGTTGGGCCACCACTAATTTGCAGTGGTGACTTCCCCAGAGGACTTGCTCAAGCACAAACAAGGGACCCCCCTCACAAAACACACCTGCTCACAACAGGCCGTGGACCGGACCAACAAAACAAACCTGCATACTACAAAGTTCCAGCTTGGTATTCTGGTCCACACTTAGCACCGCCTTCCTACTGCAGACGTCGGGCCACAGAGGGGCTGACAACACTGAGCCGAGCTGTCCTAACGGAAATGAGAGCAGAGCTTGCCGGCCTCAGGCCGTACTCCAGCCATGACGGAGGATCACAGCCACTTCATAGGGCCCCCATCTAGCTCTGTGGCCACTTCACCTGTGTTCCACCTTGTCCTCAAAGTTGGAGGAGGACCCAACGTGCCTAGCAATAAACAGGTAGGGGCTGCCACCAAGGATCCTGAGTGAGTGATTAGCCAAAGCATTTAGAATAGCGTAAAGGTGGGGAAAGTGCTGGCCAAAAGAAGGACGGACTTTCCAAAAGGTAAATTTCTGTGTATTCAGCCTAATCTTCAAAGTTTTGTAAACACTTTTTTCTACCTTCCCCGATCATCTGCACAATTTCCGTCAAGTCCAAACGTAATTTGAAGTGAGGTAGGTAGTTCCTGTCTACTCGCGCCTTCGTCTTGGTGGCGACGGTCAGGCCTGCGCCGGGCAGCACGCGTGCCCGTGGAGGGCCGTCGCGGGCGGGCACCGGTGTCCGTGGGGACCCTCAGTTGGCGATCTTCTCGATCTCGTCCAGGTCG
>PVHY01031556.1:0-12563 GCA_004024945.1 Uropsilus gracilis | reverse complement strand
TTGGAATCAGGATCATTCTCCATAAAAAAGCAAGTTGTTTGCCTGAGGCCGAAATCTGCAGGAATTTGAATGAAACAAGGGCTAATAAGAAGTGCTACAAATCATGACTTAAGAGCTGGAGGTGAGATAGATATATATCCTATTCTACTCAATGAAGTGTACAACATAGAGAGATTTCATCTCTAAACATCAAAGTACAGAAAAGTTAAGTAAGATATAAATAGCTCCTTTGGAGTCTGTTTGGATTTAGGAGTGTTCTGGCTGAAAAACCTGGAAGTTTGCATAAAAGTTCGAAATTGGCAGTAATATGAATGAAAAAATGGTTAATAACAAGTGCTAGAAATCATGACTTTAGACCTGGAGGTGAAATGGACCTATATCCTATTCTACTCCATGAAGTGTCCAACACAGAGAGACTTCATCTCTAAATATCAAAGTACAAGGAGTTACAATAAGATATAAACTGCACCCTTTGGTTTCTGATTGGATACAGGAGGGTTCTCGCTGAAAAGACTACCAGTTCGCCTGAAAGGCCTAAATTCACAGGAATTTGAATTAAACCAGTGTTAATAACAAGTGCTACAGTCATGAAGGAAGAGCTGGAGGTGAGATTGACTGGTATTATATTCTACTCCATGAAATGTACAATATAGAGAGATTTCATCTCTAAACATCAAAGTACACAATTGTTAAGTAATATATAAACAGCTCCTTTGGAGTCTGTTTGGATTCAGGGGGGTTACTCCATGAAGTGTACAATATAGAGAGATTTCATCTCTAAACATCAAAGTACACAATTGTTAAGTAATATATAAACAGCTCCTTTGCAGTCTGTTTGGATTCAGGGGGGTTCTGGCTGAAAACGCTGGAAGTTCACTTAATTGTGAAATACACAGGAATTTCAATGAAACAAGGTTAATAACAAGTGCTAGAAATCATAACTGAAGACCTTGGAAGTGAGATGGAATTACATCCTATCCTATTCCATGAAGTCTACAACATAGAGAGATTTCATCTCTACACATCAAAGTACATAAAAGTTACTGTAAGATATAAACTGCTCCTTTGGAGTCTGTTTGAAATCAGGAGCCTTCTCATTGAAAACGCTGGCAGTTTGCCTGAATGACTGAAGCCACAGGTTTTGTATGAAACAAGGTTTAACAAGAAGTGCTAGATATCATGACTTAAGAGCTGGAGGTGAGATGGACATTTCCTATTCTACTCCATGAAGTGTAAATCATAGCGAGATTTCATCTCTAAACATCAAACTGCAGAGATCTTACAAACATATATATAAACTGTTCCTTTGGAGTCTGTTTGGCACAGGAGCATCCTAGCTGACAACTCTGGCAGTTCACTCTAAGGGATGAAATCCGCAGTAAGTTGAATGAAACAAGGGTTAATAACAAGTGCTACAATTTATGACTTAGAAGGTGGAGGTGACATGAACTTTCAACCTGTTCTACTCCATGAAATGTACAACATATGGAAATTCATCTGTAAACATCTAAGACAGAAAAGTTAAGTAAGATATAAGTAGCTCCTTTGGAGTCGGTTTGGATTCAGGAGTGTTATGGCGGAAAATGCTGGAAGTTCACCCTAAAGGCCGACACATGCAGGGATTTGAATGAAACAAGGGACAGTAACAAGTGCTAGAAATCAGGACTTAAGACCTGGAGGTGAGATGAACTTCTATACTTTTCTACTCTGAAGTGTACAACACAGGGATACTTCATCACTAAAAGTCAATGTACAGAGAAGTTACAGTAAGATATAAACTGCACACTTTGGAGTCTGTTTGGATTCAGCAGTGTTCTCCCTGAAAACACTGCCAGTTCTCCTGGAATGCTTAAATCCACAGGAATTTGAATGAAACAAATGATAACAAGTGCTGGAAACCATGTCTTAAGATCTGGAGGTGATGGAATGGTATCCTATTCTACTCCAGGAAGTGTACAACATAGAGAGATTTCATCTCTACACATCAAAGTACAGAGAAAATACTGAGAATTATGTACTACACTCTTTGGACTCTAATTGGATTCAGGAGCATTCTCACTGAAAACACTGCCAGTTGTCCTTAAAGGCCTAAAACCACAGGAATTGAATGAAAAAGCAGTTAATAGCAAGTGCTAGAATTCATGAATTAAGAGCTTGAAGTAGATGGAATCTATCCTATTCTACTCCATGAAGTGATCAATATAGGGAGATTTCATCTCTATATATCAAAGTACAGAGAAATTACAGTAAGATAGAAACTCCACCCTTTGGAATCTGATTGCAATCAGAAGCGTTCTCGCTGAAAACACTGCCAGTTGGCCTGAAAGACCTAAATCCACAGGAATTTGAATGAAGCAAGGGTTAATATAAGTGCTTGAAATCATGACTTAAGGCTGGAGGTAAGATGGGCTTATATCCTATTCTAATCCATGAAGTGTACAACATAGAGAGATTTCTTCTCTAAACTACAAATTACAGAAGAGTTAGGCAAGATATAAACAGCTCCTTTGGAGTCTAGTTGGATTCAGGAGCATTCTTGCTGAAAATAATGGAAGTTCACCCTAAAGGCTGAAAAATGCAGGAATTTGAAGGAAACAAGGGTTAATAACAAGTGCTAGAAATCATGACCTAAGACCTGGAGGTGAGATGGACTTACATACTATTCTATTCCATGAAGTGTACAACACAGTATTTTATCTCTAAACGTCAAAGTACACAGAAGTTACAGAAATACATAATCTGCTCCTTCGGAATCTGTTTGGATTTAGGAGTGTTACTGCTGAAAACCCTGCCAGTGCGCTTGATTCGCTTAAATCCATAGGAATTGGAATGAAACAATTGCTAATACAAATCCCAGATATCATGACTTAAGAGCTAGAGGTGAAAAGGATTGGTATCCTATTCTAATCCAAGTTGTGTACAACATAGAGAGATTTTATCTCTAAACATCAAAGTACAGAGAATTACAGGAAGATAAAATGAGCAATCAGGAGCGCTCTTGCTACAACTCTGGCAGTTTGCCTAAAGGGGGTAAATCTGCAGAATTTGAATGAAACAAGGGTTAATAACAAGTCCAGATCATGACTTAGAACCTGGAGGTGAAATGGACTTATATCCTATATTACTCCATGAAGTGTACAAAACAGGGAAAATTCATCCCTAAACATCTAAGTACAGAAAATTTAAGTAAGGTATAAAAGCTCCTTTTGAGTCTGTTTGGAATCAGTAGCCTTCTCGCTGACAACTTTGCATTTCGCTTTAAGGGCCAAAATCCTCAGGAATTTGAATGAAACAAGGGTTAATAACTAGTGCTAGAAGTCATGACCTAAGATCTGGAGGTGAGAAGACTTTATCCTAATCTACTCCAAAAAGTGTAGAGCATAGAGAGCTTTCATCTCTGAACATCAAAGTACAGAGTAGTTACACTAAGATAGCAACTGCTCCTTTGGAATCTTTTGGATTCAGGAGTGATCTCTCAATGACAACTCTGGTAGTTTGCCTTAAGGGCCAAAATCCACAGGAATTTGAATGAAACAATGGTAAATAACAAGTGATAGATTTTATGATTTAGAAGCTGGAGGTGAGATGGATGATGTCCTATTCTACCCAATGGAGTGTACAATTAGAGAAATTTAATCCCTAAAATCTAAACAAGAAATGTTAAGTAAGATATAAACAACTCCTTTTGAGTCCATTTGGATCCAGGGTCCTTCTTGCTGAAATCCCTGGCAATTCTCCTTAAAGTCAGAAATTTGCAGGAATTTGAATTAAATAAGGGTTAATAACAAGTACTAGAAATGATGACTTAAGAGCTGAGATGTGATGTACATATATCCTATTCTACTCGTTGAAGTGTACAATATAGAGAGATTTCATCTATAAACATCAAAGTACAGAGATTTACACATAACTATAAACTGCACCCTTTGGATTCTGATTGATTCAGGAGCATTCTCGGTGAAAACACTGCATGTTTGCCTGAAAGACCGAAATCCGCAGGAATTGGAATGAAACAAGAGTTAATAACAAGTGCTAGAGATCATGACTTAAGAGCAGGAAGTGAAAAGGTCTTATATCCTCTTCTACTCCATGAATTGTAAAATATAGAGAGATTTCATCTCTAAACAACAACAGTACAGAGAAGTTACCGTAAGATATAAACTTCTCCTTTTGAGTCTGTTTGGAATCATAGCCTTCTCGCTGACAACTCTTGCATTTCGCCTTAGGAGCCGAAATCCTCAGGAACTTGAAAGAAACAAGGGTTAATAGTAAGTGCTAGAAATCATGACCTAAGAGCTGGAGGTGAGATGATTATATCCTATTCGACTCCATGAAGTGTACAGGATAGAGAGATTTCATCTCTAAACATCAAAGTACATAACAGTTATAGTAAGATATAAAGAGCTCACTATAAAGGCCGACCCATACAGGAACTTGAATGAAAGGATGGTTAATAACAAGCACTAGAAATCATGATTTAAAAGCTGGAGGTGATATGGACTATATCCTATTCTACTCCATGAAGTGTAATACTTAGAGAGTTCATCTATAAACATCAAAGTACAGAGAAGTAACGGAAAGATATACACAGCACCCTTTGGGGAACCTCCTGAATTCAGGAGGTTCATGCTGAAAACAATGCCAGATGCCTGAAAGACAGAAATCCGCAGGAATTGCAATGAAAAAGGGAATAATAGCAAGTGCTATAAATCATGCCTTAAGACCTGGGGGTCGTTGGACTTATATCCAATTCTACTCGATCAAGTGTACAATATACAGAGATTTCATCTCTAATCATCAAAGGTATAGACAAGTTACACTAAGATATAAAACATTCCTTTGGAATCTGTTAAGTATCAGGAGCATTCTCACTGAAAACAATGGCAATTGGCCTTACAAGCCAAATTTCACAGGTATTTGAATGAAACAAGGGTTAATAACAAGTGCCAGAACACTTGATTTAACAGCTGGATGTGATATGGAACTATATGCTCTTCCACTCAATGAAGTGCCAAACATATAGAGATTTCATCTATAAACAGCAACGTACAGGGAAGTTCCACAAAGATATATACTGCATCCTTGGAATGTGATTGAACTCAGAAGGTTTCTCCCTGAAAACACTGCCTGTAGGCCTGATAGGCCTAAATCAGCAGGAATTTGAAAGAAAAATGTGTTAATAACAAGTGAGAGAAATCATGAGTTAAGATCTGTGGGTGATATGGACTTATATCCTTTTCTACTCCATTAAGTGTAAAACATAGAGATTTTCATCTATAAACATCAACGAACAGGGAAGTTCCATAAAGATATATATTGCACCATTTGGATGTGATTGAATTCAGAAGGTTTCTCGCTGAAAGCAAAGCCTGGTTGCATGGAAGGCCTAATACAGCAGGAATTTGAATGAAAAAAGGGTTAATAACAAGTGGGAGAAATCATGAGTTAAGATCTGTGGGTGATATGACTTATATCCTTTTCTACTCCATGAAGTGCAAAACAGAGAGAGAGTTCATTGATGATCATCAAAGTACAGAGAAGTCACAGAAAGATATGCACTGCACAATTTTGAGTCTGATTGAATTCAGGAGATTTTCCCTGAAATACTTGCCGTTAGCCTGAAAAGCCTAAATCAGCAGGAATTTGAATGGAAAAGGGTTAGTAACTCTGCGAGAAATCATGACTTAAGATCTGCGGGTGATATGGACTTATATACTTTTCTACCATATGAAGTGTAAAACTAGAGAGTTTCATCTATGATCATGATGTACAGAGAAGTCACAGAAAGATATATAATGCAATCTTTGGAGTCTGATTGAGTTCGGGAGGTTTCTCGCTGAAAGCACTTCCAGTTGGCCTCAACGGCCTGCATGAGCAGGAAATAGAATGAATAAAGGGTTAATAACAATTGTGAGAAATCATGACTTAAGAGCTGGAGGTGAGATGACTTAGATCCTTGCTATTTCATGAAATGTACAACATAGGGAAATTTTATCCCTATACATCTAAGTAGAGTAACATTAAGTAAGATATAAACAGCTCCATTGTAGTCTGTTTCAATTCAGGAGCATTCTGGCTGAAAATACTGGATGTTCACCCTCAAACTTGACACATACAGGAATTTGAATGAAAGTATTTTAAATAACAAGTGCTAGAAATCATGATTTAAAAGCTGGAGGTGATATGGACTTATATTCTATTCTACTCCATGAAGTGTAATACTTAGAGAGTTCATCTATAAACAGCAAAGTACAGAGAAGTTACAGAAATATAGACACAGCACCCTTTGGAGTCAGACTGAATTCAGGAGGTTCTCGCTGAAAACAATGCCAGTTGGCCTGAAAGACCGAAATCCACAGGAATTGCAATGAAAAAAGGGATAATAACAAGTGCTATAAATCATGTCTTAAGATCTAGGGGTACGATGGACTAATATCGAATTCTACTCAATCAGGTGTGCAATATAGAGAGAATTCATCTCTAATCATCAAAGTTACAGACAAGTTACAGTAAGATATAAAATGTTCCTTTAGAATCTGTTAGGAATCAGGAGCATTCTCACTGAAAACACGACATTTCACCTTAAAAGCCGAAATACACAGGAAATTGATGAAACAAGGGTTAATAACAAGTGCCACAACACTTGACTTAATAGATGGAGGAGACATGGACTTATGTACTCTTCACTCAATGAAGTGCAAAACATATATAGAGATTCCATCTATAAACATCAACGTACAGGGAAGTTCAATAAGATACATACAGCACCCTATGGAGTGTGATTGAATTCAGAAGGTTTCTCCCTGAAAACACTGCTGTTGGCCTGAAAGTCCTAAATCAGCGGGAATTTGAATGAAAAAAGTGTTAATAACAAGTGCGAGAAATCATGACTTAAGATCTGTGGGTGATATGGACTTATAACCTTTTCTACTCCATGAAGTGTAAAACATATGAAGATTTCATATATGATCATCAAAGTAGAGACATGTCACAGAAAGATAAATAATGCAATCTTTGGAGTCTGATTAAATTCAGGACTTTTTTTCCCTGAAAAACTGCCTTATGGCCTGAAAGTGATAAATCAGCAGGAATATGAATGAAAAAAAAAAAGCATAACAAGCAGGAGAAATCATGACTTAAAATCTGTGGGTGATAGGGACTTATATCCTTTTGTAACCCATAAAGTGGAAAACATAGAGAGATTTCATCTCTATGCTCATCAAAGTACAGAGAATTCACATAATGATTATTCTGCACCCTTTGCAGTCGGATTGAATTCAGTTGGTTTTCTCCCTGAAAACACTGCTGTTGGCCTGAATGGCCTACATCAGCAGGAATTTGAATCAAAAAAGGGTTAATAACACGTGGGAGAAATCATGACTTAAGATCTCTGGGTGATATGGACTTATATCCATTTCTACCCATGAAGTATAAAACATAGAGAGATTTCATCTATAAATATTAACGTACACAGAAGTTCCATAAGATATGTACTGCAATCTTGAGTGTGATTGTATTCAGAAGGTTTCTGGCTGAAAACACTGCCTGTTGTCCTGAAGTCCTAAATCAGCAGTAATTTGAATTAAAAAAGTGTTAATAACAAGTGAAGAAATCATGACTTAAGATCTGTGGGTGTTATGGATTTATATATTTTTCTACTTAATGAAGTGTAAAACAGAGAGATTTCATCTATGATCATCAAAGTAGAGAGTAATTACGGAAAGATATATAATACAACCTTTGGATTCTGATTGAAATCAGGACCTATGTCCCTGAAAATACTGCCTTAGGCCTGAAAGTTCTAAATCAGCCGGAATATGAATGAAAAAATGGTTAATAACAAGTGGAGACATTGTGACTTAAGAGCTTTGGGTGATATGGACATATATCCTTTCTAATCCATGAAGTATAAAACAGAGAGATTTCATCTATGATCATCAAAGTACGAGATGTCACAGAAAGACATGTATGCAATCTTTGGAGTCTGCTTGAATTCAGGAGATTTCTCACTAAAAGAACTGCCAGTTGGCCTGAATGGCCTAAATCAGCAGGAAATTGAATGATGAAAGGGTTAACAACAATTGGGAGAAATCATGACATAGTAGCTGGAGTGAGGTAGACTCAGATCTATGCTATTTGATGAATTGTACAACTTAGGGAAATTTTATCCCTATACATCTAAGTAGAGAAAACGTAAGTAAGATATAAACAGCTCCTTTGCAGTCTGTTTCAATTCAGGAGCATTCTGGCTGAAAATGCTGGAAGTTCTCTCTCAAGGCTGACCCATACAGGATTTGAATGAAAGGATGTTGAATAACAAGTGCTAGAAATCATGATTTAAAAGCTTAGGTGATATGGACTTATATCCTATTCTACTCCATGAAGTACAGTACTTAGAGAGTTCATCTATAAACATCAAAGTACAGAAAAGTTACAGAAAGATTACACTGCACGCTTTTGATTCACACTGAATTAGGAGCTTCTTGCTGAAAGCAATGCCTGTTGACCTGAAAGACCGAAATCCGCAGGAATTGCAATGAAAAAAAAAGGATATTAATAAGTGCTAAAAATCATGTCTTAAGACCTAGGGGTACAATGGACTTATATCAATTCTACTCAATCAGGTGTGCAATATAGAGAGAATTCATCTCTAATCATCAAAGATACAAAGTAGTTACAATAAGATATAAAATGCCCCTTTGGAATCTGTTAGGAATCAGGAGCATTCTGCTGAAAACACTGGCAATTCTCCTTAAAAGCCGAAATCCACAGGATTTTGAAAGAAAAAAGGGATAATAACAAGTGCCAGACCACTTGACTTAATAGATGGTGGTGATATGGACTTATATGCGCTTCCACTCATTGAAGTGCAAAACATATATAGATTTCATCTAAACATCAACGTACAGGGAAGTTCCATAAATATATCTACTGTAACCTTTGGAGTATGATTGAATTCAGAAGGTTTCTAGCAGAAAAGAAAGCCTGTTGGCATGAAAGGCCTAAATCAGCAGGAATTTGAATGAAAAAAGGGTTAATAAGTGGGAGAAATTATGACATAAGACCTGTGGGTGATAAGGACTTATATCCTTTACTACCCCATGAAATGTAAACCATAGAGCGTTTTCATCTATGATCATCAAAGTAAAGAGAAGTCACATAAGGAAACATACTGCACCCTTTGGAGTCTGATTGAATTCAGGAGTTTTTCCATGAAAACTCTGCCAGTTTTCCTGAAAAGCCTAGATCAGAAGGAATTTGGATGAAAAAGGGTTAATAACAAGTGGGAGAAATCATGACTTAAGATCTGTGGGTGATATGGACTTATGTCCTTTTCTACTCCATAAATGTAAAACATAGAGAGATTTCATCTATGATCATCAAGGTACAGAGAAGTCACAGAAAGATATATACTGCACCCTTTGGAGTCTGATTGAAATCAGGAGGTTTCTCACTGTAAACACTGCCATTTGGCCTGAAAAGCCTAAATCACCAGGAATTTGAATGAAAAAAGTGTTAATAACAAGTGGGAGGAATCATGACTAATGATCTGTGGGTGATATGTATTAATATCCTTTTCGACTCCATGTAGTGTAAAACATAGATTCCATCTATGATCATCAAAGTACAGAGATGTCAGAGATGATATATACTGCACCCATTGGAGTTGAATGAATTCAGGATGTTTCTTGTGAAAACACTACCTGTTGGCCTGAAAGGACTAAATCAGCAGGAATTTGATTGACAAAATGGTTATTATCACATGTGAGAAATCATGACTTAAGATCAGTGGATGATATGAACTTATATCCTTTTATACTCCATGAAGTGTAAAATATAGAGATTTCATGAATGATCATCAAAGTAAAGAGAAGTCACAGAAAGATATACCACACCCTTTGAAGACTGTTTGAATTCAGGAGTTTTCTCCCTGAAGACATGGCCTGTTGCCCTGAATCTCCTAAATCAGCAGGAATTTGCATGAAAAGAAGGGTAATTAACAGCTTCAAGAAATCATGACTGAAGATATTTGAGTGATATGTACTTATAACCTTTTATACCCCATGAAGTGTAAAACATAGAGATTTCATCTATGATCATCAAATACAGAGAAGTCACAGAAAGTTATATACAGCACCCTTTGGATCTCATTGAAGTCAGGAAGTTTTTGCAGAAAACACTGCATGTTGGCCTGAAAATCCTAAATCAGCAGGAATTTGAATGAAAAAATGGTTAATAACAAGTGAAAAAAATCATGACATAAGATCTGTGGGTGATATGGACTTATATTCTTTTCTACTCCATGAAATGTAAACCTTAGAGAGATTTCATCCATAAACATCAACGTAAAGGGAAGTACCATGAAGACATACTGCACCCTTTGGAGTGTGATTGTATTCAGAAGGTTTCTCGCTTAAAATACTGCCTGTTGGCCTGAAAGGCTTAAATCAGAAGGAAATTGAAAGAAAAAGGGTTAATAACAAGTGGGAGAAATCTTGGGTTAAGATCTGTGGGTCATATGGACTTATATCCTTTTCTACTCCATTAGGTGTAATAATAGACAGATTTCTTCTATAAACATCAATGAACAGGGAAATTCCATAAAAATATATATTGCACCATTTGGATGTGATTTAACTCAGAAGGTTTCTCGCTGAAAACAAAGCCTGTTTGCATGAAAGGCTTAAATCAGCAGGAATTTGAATGAAAAAAGGGTTAATAACAAGTGTGAGAAATCATGACTTAAGAACTGTGGGTGATATGGACTTATATCCTTTTCTACTCCATGAAATGTAAAACAAGGAGAGTTTTCATTTATGATCATCAAAGTAAAGAGAAGTCACATAAGGCAACATACTGCACCCTTTGGAGTCTGATTGAATTCAGGAGTTTTTCCGTGAAAACTCTGCCAGTTTTACTGAAAAGCCTAAATCAGAAGGAATTTGAATGAAAAAAATGGTTAATAACAGTGGGAGAAATCATGACTTAAGATCTGTGGGTGATATGGACTTATGTCCTTTTCTACTCCATAAATGCAAAACATAGAGAGATTTCATCTATGATCATCAAGGTACAGAGAAGTCACAGAAAGATATATATGGCACCTTTTGGAGTCTGATGGAATTCAGGAGGTTTCTCACTGTAAACACCGCCATTTGACCTGAAAAGCCTAAATCAGCAAGAATTTGAAAGAAAAATTTGTTAATAACAAGTGCAATAAATCATGACTTAAGATCTGTAGTTGATATGGACTAATATCCTTTTCGACTCCATGTAGTGTAAAACATAAAGAGATTTCATCTGTGATCATCAAAGTATAGAGAAGTCACAGAAAGATATATACTGCACAATTTTGAGCCTCTTTGAATTCAGGAGGTTTCTCGCTGAAAACAGTGCCTGTTGGCATGTAAGGCCTGAATCCGCAGGAATTTGAATGAAAAAAGCGTTAATAACAAGTGGGAGAAATCATGACAAGATATGTGGGAGATATGGACTTATATCCTTTTCTACTGCATGAAATGTATAACATAGAGAGATTTCAACTATGATCATCAAATTACAGAGAAGTCACAGAAAGGTATTTACTGCACCCTTTTGAGTCTGATTGAATTCAGGAGTTTTTCCCTTGAAACACTTGCAATTAGCTTGAAAAGCCTAAATCAGCAGGAATTTGAATGAAAAAAGGGTTAATAACAAGTGGGAGAAATTATGACTTAAGATCTGTGGGTGATATGGACGTATGTCCTTTTCTACTACATAAATGTAAAACATAGAGAGATTTCATCTATGATCATCAAAGTACAGAGAAGTCACAGAAAGATATATGCTGCACACTTTTGAGTCTCATTGAATTCAGGAGGTTTCTCGCTGAAAACAGTGCCTGTTGGCATGTGCGGCATGAATCAGCAGGAATTTGAATGAATAAAGCGTTATAAACAAGTGGGAGAAATCATGACTTAAGATCTTGGGTGATATGGACTTATAATCTTTTGTACTCCATGAAGGTTAAAACATAGAGAGATTTCATCTATAAACATCAACGTACAGGGAAGTTCCATATAGATATATACTGCAAAGTTTGGAGTGCGATTGATTTCAGAAGGTTTCTCGCTGAAAACACAGCCTGTTGGCCTGAAAGGCCTAAATCAAAAGGAATTTGAATGAAAAATGGGTTAAAAACAAGTGCGATAAATCATGATTTAAGATCTGTGGGTGATATGGACTGATATCTTTTTCTACCAATTAAGTGTAAAACATAGATTTCATCTTGGATCATCAAAGAACAGAGAGGTTACAGAAAGTAATCAATGCACCCTTTGGAGTCTGATTGTATTAGGAGGTTTCTCGCTTAAAACACCCCTGTTGGCCTTAAAGGCTTAAGTCAGCAGGTATTTGAATGAAAAATGGATAAAAACAGTAGGAGAAATCATGACATAAAATTTGTGGTTGATAGGAACTTATATCCTTTTCTACTCCATGAAGTGTAAAACATAGAGAGATTTCATCTATAAACATCAACGTATAAGGTGTTCCAAAAACATATATAGTGCACCCTTTGGAGT
>PVHY01031555.1:0-12570 GCA_004024945.1 Uropsilus gracilis | reverse complement strand
CAGGGGCTGGGCTACAGGAAGTTGCACTGGGGCATGGTCGGGACCCCAGTTTCTAAAGGGACTTGTAGGCACAGGAAGCTCAGAACACAGAGCACAGCCAGGAACACCTGCGGGTTGGGGGGGGCAGGGCTTCCTGTGGGGCTCCCAGTGCAAGCCCTCAGCTCCCAGTGCCCCTGGCTCTGCTCTGAAGGTCCCGTCCCCTCACTTCTCGTGAACCTCCACTGGAGGCTGGAATACGTCTGCTCCCAGATGAGGCCTCAGCAGGGAGGCATCCTCCTCCACCTGCTCCAGACCTCTGCAGTTTCCATATCCAGACCCTGGGGTCTCATCCTTCATGGTCCAGGCCATGTCCCTGTGAGGCTGGTGCAGTGTTCACCTTGGCGTCAGGGAGATGCACTTTCAGGACAGCAGAGAATTCCCGCACCTCGGCCACACTGCGGCTAAAACCTGATGAATTAAACTGAAATCTGCAGGCAACAGTCCAGTGTCTCCTTGGAGACTCCACATGTGCTCATGATAATTCTGATCTCCCCAAACCCCAACTCAGTTCCAGAAATGCCCAAACAGGGACAAGAGCAGCACCCCTGTACAGAGGAATCACCTCTGCTCCCCTGAAAATCCCTGAACCCCCATCCTTCATTAACCCCCCCGACCATCTCTATGGACCCCCATCAAGCTCCTACTTCCTGGGTCCCACAACCCCTGAGCCTCTGAGCCCTCTCAGGTCTTTCCAGGAGCCTGGTCCCCAGACCCAACCCCAGCACCAGGGGCGCCTCCACCAGGGGGCGCTCACACCCACGAGCAGGGAGCCAGCTCAGGGCAGCTGGACCTGGACCTGGAGGGCTTCCCAGACCCCCGGGGCCTCCTGGCTCTGACAGGTGTCTCAGGAACCTTCCAGATGAGTGACACTGTCTCCCCTGACCTGCGCTTCCCAGAAACAGCCAAATGGTGTGAAGCCTCCTGGGACGTGGGGAGGTGCCTGGTGACCCCAGGCAGGGGAGTCCCTGGGGGGTCCTGCTCATTGTGTGTTCGGCTGTGTTTTCCTGCATCTGTTGTTCCGAGGATCCTCTGCGGGGAGTCCAGGTCCTCCGCCGAGGTCCCCCCTCCCGTCCCTCTAATCACAGATGTGGGACACTGCGTACATGTCCACTAGTTTCTGGCTCGCCTGGGCTCTGGGGGCACCTGTGTCCATGGAATCCACACCCCGCCGGGCAACAATGATCCTTTCCCTTCTGTGTCTCTGGTTTCCAGACCCCGAGTCCCGGCTGAATCCCCCCAATTCCGAGTGAGCAGATTCCTTCGCTGTGGACCAGGCATTCACGGGGAGTCCAGGGCCCCACTGAGGTCCCCCATGCAAAGAGCCAGGCCGCAGGGGCGAGAAAGGACAACGAGAGAGACTGATCCAGCTAAAGAGGCTGGGAATGAAGAAGCAGGAACTGTGCAGCATTTATTGTATCAGCAACTCTTATCTGCAGGACCAGATCGAGTGGTTTATGGCCATCAAATGAGGGGGACGCATGGGTAGTACGCAATTAAATTGGGTGGAACATTAGTTCCTGAAGATACAGGGGGCGGGGGGTTCACTTACAAATGTGCTGGTGTCTCCTCAGGAGTGTTTCTGAAGGTCCACATTTGAAGAACGGAGGCCTGTGCCCACGGAGGTCCATCTCGCCGCATCTTCAGTGTTCTGAGGACAGATATGGTGGTGAGATGAAGTGCTCTTCGCCCACAGCCTGAGTCCTGACCGGGTCAGCCTGTAGCTCCGACAGCCTCAGTCCCTCTGATTGCAGATAGTGGACACTGCGCACGTGTCCACCCGTTTGTGGCTGGTCTGGCCTCTGGGGGCACCTGTGTCCATGGACTCTGCATCGCGTCTGGCAGCAATGACCCTTCCCCTTCTGTGTCTTGGGTTACCAGACCCCGAGTCCGGGATGGACGCCCCCAACTCCGAGGGAGCAGGTTCGCTCGCTGAGGATGAGGCGCTCACAGGGAAGGGCCTCGGGGTGGGCGGGATGACGATGTCCACTCAGGATGCACTTTACACGGATGTCACGTCCGAGGAACACGGCCCCCAGCTCCTCTCCTCAGACGGCGTTTCAGGAACGCCAAGGCCCGCTGACCCCGAAGGTGCTTCTCCTCGGACCGCGGAGCCCAGGGACCTTGCGGCTCAGCACCGCCCGCGAGATGCTTCTCCTCGGAGGCCTTTCCTGGGGATCTTCCCTCAGGGAACTGTCCCCGGACGGCGCTTTGCCAGACTGAAGATGGAGGGACCCGTCACCTCCAGTGTCGCACCCCGGGGACACGTCTGCTCATCTTTTATGGGGACATTTCATCTCCCAGACACCGGCCAGAGGTGCTGTCCTTTCTCTTGTCTTTGCCGGTTCCTCACCTCAGAGGACTTCTTCAAGGGGTCGTTCTGCGCGGATGGTCAGTTGTAGTTTCCTTTGTTGTTGTTTTGTGTTGACTCAGAGAGACCAGCCCAGAGGGTTCTTGTACCCAGAATGTCTTTAGCGGGGTTTTCTCACCTGAGAGACTTGGACCCAGAGACACTTCTCCTCAGACTGTCTTTTCTATGGACGTTTCCTGTCAGAGAAACCTTCCAAGAGGACTTCACTTCGGGAAATGCTGGCCAAATGATGTTCTTTCTCACAGTGTCGTGTTCAGGGACATGTCACTTCAGGATAACTTACCCAAAAGATACTTCTGCTCAGAATATCTTCCAATGTAGATATTCCACCTCAGGAAAACATACCCCAAACACCCCTGCTCAGAACGACTTTTGAAGGAACTTTGGACCCAATGAAAATATACAGAAAAGATACGTCTCCTCAAACAGTTGATTATAGGGATAGGGATTTTCCAACTCAGAAAATCATACCCCAAAGAGACTTCTCTTTAAAATGTATTTCATATGGGTTTTCACCTCAGAGAATTATACCCAAAAGATACTTTTTCTCAGATTGTCGATTATTGGGATTTTTCACCTCTGAGAAACATAAACAAAAACTTCTTCTTATGAAATGGCCCTAAAGTACTAAAATAAATAAATAAATAAATAAATAAATAAATAAATAAATAAATAAATAAATAAATAAATAACAAATCAACCTAAATTTGGGGTCTCATCATACTATTGTCCACATTGATCTCAATATCTTAGGGTGCCCCTGTTGCTGGAGCAGACAGGGGATATTCACCTCCTTTTCCACATGAATTTCAAAAATGTCATGATGTGGGAGGTCGGGTGTTGAGACAATCAATGAGTCTAACCCCTCGGCCAGGGCTCCCCAGAGCCCTGAGTGAATTTGTGCTACTTACTCCAGGGAACCTGGTCCTTCAGGACTCAGAAGGGGGCAGCCTCTGTGATTTGACCTGAGGAGAAGGTGAGCCCAGGCTGAGGGAGTAGAGACTCTCTCCCTGCGGCTGTGGCTGTGGCTGAGGAGAGGGTACAGAATGAAGACCCAGGCCAGGTAAGGCTGGATGTGGAGAAATGTATGGCTGGGGGTCCTTGAGGAGGCCTGGGTGAATTTACAGGTCCAGTCCATCCAGCAACCCACTGGGTGAGCACCAGCACCATGAAGGGAGCCCTAGGAGACCCATGGGCACTGGAGGTCTGACCACCGCTGTAGACTGAGGTTTCCAAGGAAAGAACCAGTAAGAATGAGTGGAAAGTGCCCCACTGCCTGCTCACAGAAGCTTCACCCTGCAGCTCTGTCCTCACCTCACCTCAGGTCCTGCTGAGGAGGGGCTCCTGCCCATGGCTTCACCTGGTTACCGGTAGTCTCAGAGCAGCCACTCTCAGCCACCAGCGAGCATCAGTCTCCCTCTCATGTCCTGGTCCCAGGGCTTGCAGCACCTGCTCTCCACAGACGCCCAGGCCAGGGAGTCAGGGTCATGCAGGCTGAGTTGCTGCTGGACCTGCCTCTCAGACCTGGGACTGGACAGGCCACAGCGTGGCCAAGATGGCGATCAGAGCATAGCAAGTTCAGCCGACCTCCATCTTCTAAGACTGGTTCTTAGGACCATAGACACGAGGTTTGCTCGCTTCAGACACAGAGGCCCTGGAAGGGCAGGGCCCTTACTCAGACCCCCCCAAGCACCAGGGGCTCCCGCGGGCAAATCTCCTCAGGCTCTGGGTCGGAGCCCAGGGTTAGACTCTGGCTGGACTCACATGGGCTCAGGGTCTGGGGAGGCCACGCTGAGCTGTGGGAAGGTGGGTACTGGGGTCTTGTCCTCTGGCTGTTGGCGGTGTCCAGGTGAGGGCAGGCCCAGGAGTGCAGGGCAGTGAGCTCAGGTGCCCGATGTGGCTTCTCCTTTTCCAGGGCTCCCATTCCAGGGGCAGCCACAAGAGTGTCCCCGAGCTCCCCTCTCCAGACCCTCCCCTCTCCGGTGAGGTCTGCGGGGTCTGTCCGCAGCAGCAAGGCTACTCAAAATTGGCTGTTGGAACTCGGCCTGCGATGGAGACCTGAGCCCGGGTACGCGGGCATGGGGGCCTGTGGACACGATGAGGCTGAGTGGGAGATCAGACACAAGCCCTGTGGGGACCAGGCTGTGCTCTGCACCCAAAGCGCAGCCACCAGGGCTGCTTAGTACGCCTGGGTCCACGATGTACTCAAGACCAGGTGTGGACATTTGGGAGCAGACATCTCACTGAGGTGTCCTTCCCAGCTGTTCACTTGCCCAGGAGACACTTTGTCTTGTCCTTCCCGGCCCACTCACACCCACCCGCGTCCAGCAGAGCACAAGACCATGTGGGGAAGCTGCTAAGCAATCACGTGACCTGCATCTCCTGCCCTGTGTCCTTGGCCTGGACGGAAGTCTGTGGGTGTTGGGGACAGCACCCTCCTGGTCGGGGGCAGCGCATGGCAGGCAGCCCCTGTCGCAGGACCCTGCAAATCTTGTGCTCATCCTCCCTGTGTCTCAGGCACTTCCCCTGAGGCTGGTGGATTTTACTACATCTGTTGTTGCTCCAAAGATACCACGGTCTCCATTGCACTGAGCCCCCCAGTCCCAACACAGAGTGTCCTCCCCTCCCTTGTGTCTGCCCGCCTTCCCTCCCTTCTCTAGATGCTGCAGCAGTGAGGGTCCATGTCTTACTTCTCAGTGTGGCCGGTGTGGAAAGCAACAGTCAACAGCTGTTCATTTCCATTCCCTTCACTCGAGACATTAACATGTGTGACATGTGCTGCCGCTTGAGAACCTAAGTGCAGCCTGTACTCTGTGACTGGTTTTCTCAGGTGAAAGGGTGACGGTTTATTGTCTATGACGGTGTGTTATTGTTTGTGCCCACGTGGATGGGACATTCCCGTTTCCAGTTGCTGAGAATAATAATCGTTCTGCCACAGCCTCACCCAGGAAGGGAAAGAGCTGCTGTTGTAAACATGTTTACAACTTTTTAGAAAGTGGGTTGTAAAGATCTGGGTTTTATTTTCTTTAAAGATCCGAAAGGACAGCAGATCCGAGCAAACACCATCCTACGGCTGCATCGATCCTAGTTGTTACCAAACAGCTTCATGTGGCCGGAGATCAGGGCAAAACTGGATAGTTCATAAGGATGGACAGTCAAGGGCTGCTGCTGCCACCCCAGAACTTTGCACGTATGTCTCCCTCTCTCCCTGCCTGCTCTCGCTCTTGTTCATCTGCTCATTTGTTTCTTTGCCTGGGCCAGTCTCCATGCTCCTCCCTCTGCATCCCAATAACTGTTACCAGCAGGCTCAGGCAGGGGTTGTTCCACCTGGAGACAGGGCCCCGCCCCTGGGGTGTGGCATGGTGTGGCCAGTGTATGGTGGGGTGGGGCCACAGGTGGGGCCAGGATGCCATGGGCTCTGAGTCCTCCCTTTTCTGGACTGGGGCCTGACCTCCTGACTCAGGGGGCTTCCTTAGGACTTGGGGAACAGGGCAGATTTCTCAGAGTACTTTACACACAAATACACAACATTTCTAACACAACAACGCATCTCACAAAGGTTGGATGTTTATTGAGTTGATGCTGACTCGCTGCACAGTGTAGGTTGTAGGTGTGTAAGTCCACAGTCTGCAAGTGTTTGTCGCTTCACCACACCCACCACAAAAAAACCCTGTGGCCCACCATCAGGCCCCTTGCTCTGTGACCACACCCCTTCTGGCAGCCTCAGAGTCCCCCATGTTCCTTTTCCTGCTTCCCACCTCCATGGCCTGCCCACCCATCCAACTCCATCCTC
Organism: Uropsilus gracilis; assembly: GCA_004024945.1. NCBI lineage: Eukaryota > Metazoa > Chordata > Mammalia > Eulipotyphla > Talpidae > Uropsilus > Uropsilus gracilis. The sequence continues at coordinate 6,370 of PVHY01031555.1, read as the reverse complement.
TGGAGGCCTCAGGTATGTCAGTTTTCAAGGTCTGTCCTCCCCGACCTTTGACTGGCTTTCCCTGTGGTCCTCATATAAGGGAAGCCACCAGTACTTATCTCCATCCGTGTGATAATTCCAGAGTGCGCGTCTCTCCCAAACACATACATGTTGCTCATGGGCATGAGTCATCCTTTTGATGGCCGAGTAATATCCACCGTTTGTAACGTCCTCCTGACCCGCTGTCTGCCCTGGGCCTGCAGGCTGACTCAGCACCTTAGCTGTCCCCACAGAGCTGCCGTGTGAGATCAGGAAGGGAATTTGAGGGAAACCCTTCACTTCATTGAGCAGATGTAATAATCAGCTGTTCACCTGCAAACATGAATGACGAATCTAGCAACACTAAGGCTGTGAAAATATGTGTGAAAATATGATTCATTCAGGAAAAAAAAGACCTTGATGCAAAATAGAAACCTTGAAAACTTTAAAAACGGGGTTTACTTGTAATGTGTGTGCTGATGACTCTTATTAAGTATGCCACTGGGATCATGTAAGAAAGTATAGATAAGGTAGACTTGGTTGAGATAAACCCTCTGTCACCCCCTCCCCCACCACACACAGATACTGCTAAAAAACAGACAGGCAGAGGCTGAAGAGAAAACTGTCAAGCCTGTTCCTGGTGAAAGGCGGCTCCTGATGGTACAGAGAACGTGTGTGATTCAGCGCCGGGCGTCCTTCTGGTGAGCTCATATGCAGCCAGGAACTCAGACTCATGCTGGACGCCGGGGCTCAGGGCCCGTGGCTGGACAGGAAGACACCCTGCATCCTCAGCAGGACTCGGCAGGAGCCTGGAGCATGGGCAGATGTGGGTCAGCAATGGGCGGTGTGCACCATTGCCGTACCTGCAGGGTCAGCTGTGTCCAACCAGGAGGTTGACTCTGGTTCAACATCCTCGGAACCGTGGTAAGAGCAGTCACACCCCGCGTCCTTGGCCATGACTACGGGGGCTGCGAGCCCCTCCGATCACGGTTGTCATTGGGTGGAACTTGCGGGCAGAGCCGGGTATCCGCATCCTGATGACGGCCGATCACTGCGGGCAGATTCAGGGAGCCAAGGTCTGGGCACCGAGATCCTGTCTGGCCGCCATTTGGTCAGATTCATCTGGTGGATGCACCCAAGGGGCCAGCGGGGTGAGGGGTGCATGTGAGCTTGGAATCCAACCCTTGCCAGGACCTGGGCTGAGGGCTCAGTACCCAGGGTGCAGCCACCAGGGGGCACCTGTGGCCACAGGTCCTCACTCCTGGCCTGCAGCTGGGAAGGTTTCTCTTCAGTATATTCTGTCACAGACACAGCTGTGTCCCTTGAGTTGGTGACAGGCGGAGACTGCTCCACCCTCAGTGAGGGGACATCAGAGAGAAAATCTTGTCCATCCAGGGCACAGGACGTGTCCCCTCCCCTCGGGTGTAACTATGCCTAAAGTCTCTGATGCTGAAGCTCATGGAGGAGCGTGTGCTCACCTCTTGGCATGTCCCACAGCTCTAGCTTCTGGCCTCTACAAAGATGGACCTTCACATCCTGCACCCACTAGAGGCCCAGCACAGCCTATACTCCAGGGAATCGTTTCCCCCATCTCCTCCTCCATCTCTGAGGGTCTCGGTTTTGCAGTCACATGCCAGGAGCTTATAATTTGCTCTGTTGTCTCCATATCCTGCATGGGCATGAAACCACCCAGCTCCTGTCTCCCCCCTCCTGACCTATCTCACTCAGCATCATCCTCCCCTTTCGTCTGCGTTACTGCAAGTAGCAGAACTTCATCCTTCTATACAGCTGAGCAGTAGCCGCTGTGTAAATACACCTCGGTTTTCTGAATCATTCTTCGGGGCAACAGCATTTGGTTTGTTTTCCTAACCAGGCTGTGCATTTAGTCTCTGTGCCCAGAGCAGGGTGCGGCCAGTCGAACCCCAGGGACCAGCAACAGGTCACCGCCCTAGTGGAGCCGGGACGCACAGAGCTCCTGATGCAAGCCACAGCCCTGGGTCCACCTGTCCTCACAGCAACAGGAGGGGGCAGGATTAGGGCTCTCGTTCGGGGTCCCCATGGACTATGGGGTGGCTCCAAGGGTGGAGGCTCACAGTCCTGGAGGTGACCCCTCACACCCGGCAGGAAATACGTCCAGGCTGAGAAAGATCGGTGACAACGAGCCAGTTCCAAACACCCACCCTGTTCACAGGGGCCTGGGCACCCACTGACATGGACACCTCTGTCCCCGACACTGAGGAACTGCATGTGAGGGGCTCACACGCTGAGGGGTGAGAGATTACGGGGAGCCTGGGTGTGTCCAAGGCCAGCAGCACCAGGACTGTCCCAGCCACCAGCTAAGTCCTCCTTTGACCACCCGGCACCTGCCTATTCCTAGGTCAGCGTACCCGGGACATGACTCGTTTCGTGCTGGACATGGAGGCTCAGGGCCGCGGTTGGACTGTAAGATACCCAGTGGCCTCAGCAGGACTCCACAGGAGTCTGGGGCATGGTCAGGGTGGGTCAGCAATGGGCAGTGTTCATGGTGGCCGGACCTGCAGGGTCAGGCCGTGTACAGCCAGGAGGGTGACTCGGCCACACCACTTTCGGAATCGGGGCCAAGACCGAACCACCCTGCGTCCCTGTTCATGACCGCAGGGGCCGGGAGCCTCACTGTTCCTGGAGGTCAGCAGGTAAAGAGCGGGGGCAGAGCTGGTTTTCCGTGTCCTGACCGCGGCAGGTGCTGCAGGCAGCTTCGAGGAGCCGCGCTCTGGGTGCCAGGCTTGTTAGTTGTTCTCTGTCTGCTTATTCCGCATAGGAGGGAGACCATCCAGCACCTTCTTCCTGCCACTGAAGTATCTCACTTCTGTCATCCTCGCCTGCTCCATCTGCATTGCTGCAAAGGGCAGGATTTCACATCCTTTTTAGAGCTGAGCGGGATCCACGGTCTAAACACACCTCGGGTTCTGACCCTGTTCTCTTCCTAGGACATGGAGATCATTTCCGAACTGAGCTTGTAAATCAACACAGGAAAAATGCCGCTACACACGCCTCAGCGTTGGCTTCAGTGATATCATGAGGGACAAGTGTCCACGGCAAGAGGAATAATAATAATAATAATAATAATAATAATAATAATAATAACAATAACAATAATAATAATAATATTATAATGATAAAATGGATCTGGTTACATCAAATGAAAAGCTTTTTGAAAGAGAACCTATGAGTAAAGTGTAAATAAATCTTTAGAGGGAGAAAATACTTGCACAAAATATATTTACAAAGAATATACAAAGAACTTGTGCGGGACAAAGACCCTATAGTGCGCCTGCTGAGCACATGCATCAGAGCTGCTATAACATGTGCTCAGGTTCACCCAGCTCTGCCCAATACAGTCACAGGCTCACACAGCTATAATGGACCTGAGTCCCCAAACCCTCCCTAGGCTCCTCTCTCCACAGACACCAGCCCGGAGCTGCTACATTGCAGGAGACATGCAAATAGGGCCGGCCCTCCTGATCATGAAAACCAGCCATCCTGACCCTGCAGCTCTGCACAGGAGCCCAGTACACATCCAGGTGTCCACTCGGGATCAGTACTGAATGCGGACACTTGCCATGGAGGCTGGGCTGAGCTGGCTGCTCTTCGTGGCTCTTCTGGGAGGTAATTCCTGGGGGAGACCCCAAGGAAGGGAAGGGACCGGAGTCAAAGAAGCCATGGATATTGGTCAAGGTCGGACCCGTTTTGTCTGTGTTTACAGGTGTGCAATGTGCGGAGCAGCTGGTGGAGTCTGGGGGAGGCTTGGTGCAGCCTGGTGGGTCTCTGAGACTCTCCTGTGCAGCCTCTGGATTCACCTTCAGCAGCCACTACATAAACTGGGTCCGCCAGGCTCCAGGGAAGAGGCTACAGTGGGTTGCACAGATTTATCCTGGTAGTGGTAGCACATACTACGCAGACTCAGTGAAGGGCCGATTCACCATCTCCAGAGACAACGCCAAGAACTCATTGTATCTGCAGATGAGCAGCCTGAGCACCGAGGACACAGCTGTGTATTTCTGTGTGTGATGCACAGTGAGGGGAGTGAGTGTGAACCCAGACACAAACCCTGCAGGGACAGGGCTAGGCTGGGTCAGGACCACTGGGGCATGATCAGGCACCAGAAGCTCAGAACACAGAGCACAACCCAGGAACAGCTGCTGGTTGGGGGGTATAGGGCTTCCTGTGGGAGTCCCTCTGCAAGCCCTCAGCCCCCAGGGCCCCTGGCTCTGCTCTGTAGGCCTCCAGGTCCCACACTCCTCGTGAGCCCCCATGGAGGACGGGATGGGACTGTCTGCTCTCAGATGAGGCCTCAGCAGGGAGGGATCCTTTTCTACCTGCTCCAGGCCTCTGTGCAGTTTCTGCACAACCACACCCTAGTGGTCGGGGTCCCAGCCTTGTGAGCCTCGTACAATGCTAACCCTGGGGTCTCTACAGGACAGCAGAGAATCCCCCACACTGGCCACACTGTGGCTAAAACCTGATAAATTAAACTGAAAACTGCAGGAAGCAGTTCAGTGTCCCCTCGGAGATTCCACATTTCCTCATTATAATTCTGATCTCCCCAAACCCGTCAATTCCAGATATACCTAAACAGGGATAAGGGTAGCACCCCAAGTCCAAAGAAAACATCTTTGCTCCCTAAAAGCCCCTGAACCCCCATCCTTCATTTAACCCCCCACACCCATCTCCATGGACCCCCATTAGGCTCCTCCTTCCCGGGTCCCACAGACTGTCCTGAGTGACACCCCCAAGGCTGCTGCTGAGCCTCTGAGTACTCCCAGGTCCTTCCCAGGAGGCTGGTCCCCAGACCCAACCCCAGCACCAGGGGCACCACCGCCAGGGAGCGCTCACACCCACCAGCAGGAAGCCAACTCAGGGCAGCTGGACCTGGACCTGGAGGCCTTCCCGGACCCCCGGGGCCTCCTGGCTCTGACAGGTGTCTCAGGAACCTTCCAGATGAGTGACACTGTCTCCCCTGAAGTCTGTGCTTCCCAGAAACAGGCGTGAAGCCTCTTGGGACATGGGGAGATGCCCAGTGACCCGGGCAGGGGAACCCCTCAGGGGTCCTGCTCTGTCCGTGTCCTCGGCTGTGTTTTCCTGCCTCTGATGTTCTGAGGCTCCTCCGCAGGGAGTCCAGGGCCCCACTGAGGTCCCCCATGTAATGAGCCAGGCCACGGGGTATAAGAAAGGGCAATAAGAGAGATCAAATAGTCTGGGAATGAACAGAAGCATGATGCATTCAGTATTTATTATACCTAACAAGTCTTATTTATAGGACAAGATAGAGTGGTTTGTGACCAGTGAAACAAGCGACAGGAGTGGCTAGTGCATATTTAAATTGGGTAAATATTAGTTTCTGTGAGATTATTGGGGGTGGGGGTTCACTCATAAACACGTTGGTGTCTCCTAAGGAATGTTTCTGAAGGTAAATGTTGGAGGAATGGGGACCTGTGCCCACGGAGGTCCATGACGCCGCTCATCTTCAGTGTTCCAAGGACAGATAAGGTAGTGAGATGAAGTCTTCTTCATCCACAGCATGAGTCCTGACCAGTCTCAGCCTGTAGCTCCTGACACCCCCGGTCCCACTAATCACAGACATGGAGACACTGTGCACGTGTCTACCCATTTGCAGTTTGTTCTGGGTTCTGGGAGCACCTGTGTCCATGGACTCCGAAACCCGTCCTGCAGCACGACCTTTCTCCTTCTGTGCCTCCAGTTCCCAGAGCCCGAGTCCAAGCTGAATGACCCCAAATGCGAGGGAACAGATTCCCTCACTGGGGATGAGGCGTTCACAGGGAAGGGTTGCAGGACAGGCAGGATGACCCCGCTCTGGGCAGGTCCCGGGGCAGCACCAGAGCACCAGCCTCTCAGTCCCTGTGCTCCAGGTGGGGGGGCACTCCAGGATGTTGGTGGTGAGTCCAAGGGAACACCACCACTGGCTCATCTTGAAATGGGTGAAAAACAGACAAAATAGGGTGCTTAACCAAACTTACAAACAGGAGCAGCTGGCCCTTTAAAGCCAGCCACACACCAGGTTCTTCCCAGTCTGCTCATGCAGTAGCAAGACATAAACCTTGAGAGGGAGGCAAAACAAATTTACTTAATAAAAGACAAATGAGACAAGAGTCACCGAGGGGTACAAGGGGACCCCTTTAGTAATCTTACCACACAGTACAGTCTCTAGTCCAAAGCGTTCATTGCTTCGGCAGCCCAGTGTGTCCACAAAATGGCAACTGCCCCACCTTGAGCCAGATGAAAGTGTTAAGATGGCAACGCTGCTCCTTCTTCAAAGAAGACACTCACTCCAAGCCAGAAGAAGCCAATATGGTGT
>PVHY01031554.1:0-12589 GCA_004024945.1 Uropsilus gracilis | reverse complement strand
TCATGCTCAAAAAACTTCTCTTGATATCTGTAGCCACTCAGAAGCTTTTCAGTCCTCAACTGGCCCCAGTTCTCATTGCATTCAGCTTAGCAAGAGGTGCCATTTGATAAGTATAAAAGCAAGCCCTCTCTCCCAATTTTAGAGGTGTTCCCCATCCTCCAGCAGGGGTGAACAGGTAGGCAGAACTAATCAGATGTGGGCAGACAGGTAACAATGGAACTGGCTTTGACAAATGGGCCCTTCAAATGTAAGTGCACAGGAAGGAAGATCTACAGACCTCCATGCCTCCAGAATTTGCATGAAGTGAGTTCTTCTCTGCCCTCCATGCTCACAACACCAAGGATGGGCCCTCCAGGGTGAGCCAACTCTTCCCACTCCTGAAGGAGCAGGAGACCAGCTCAGCCTCTGTCCACTGTATGAGTGACCCTGAGAGTCCTCCTCTCTGATCTCTGTTTCTCTGAGGGAGGTGATGGCTTCTTCAGCTATGTCTGTGAGTCCTGAGATGTAGCACAGAACTCCAGCACAGTTTCCCGTCCTTGGGATCCTTGAACCCACCACATACTACAGCTGATTCATTTTACTCTTGTATTGACTCTCTAAGTAACAGCCATAACTAGACAAACCTCCCCTTTAAGTGCTGGTTCCTGACACCGGGTTTAAGGCAATGAAATGTTTTCCCACCACTAGCTCCACACCACCAGTGCCATCAGAAGATGAATTGGGGTTGGCACAGAGAGAAGGAAAAGAGGGGAGGGGGGAGAAAGAGAGAGAGACCCTTGGCTGGAGAGGAATATGAGGGTAAGAATGGCTATTACCAACTATTTGGAGTAAACGGAGCTGGCAGGGGAAATACAGGAGGTCAAGTCTACTGAGGGGCATGCAGGGACCAGAGGGAGGTAGGATGGAGACAGTGGGGTGGGGTTGGGGGAAGCAAGGGTTAAGGGACAGGGTTGGGAGGCAGGATAGAGGGGACTGGAGGCAAGGCTGCTGCAGGTGGGAGGCTGTTGGGTTGAAGATTCACATTGGAGAAAGAGAGTCTGACACGGAGGGGAAACTGACAGAAGGAAATGCTGGGAATTAACCACAAAAAGGCCCAGGTGAATTCCAGAAGGTTCTAAAACAAAAAAGTTGGCATAAAATGCATGCTTCTCAAAAAATACAGAGTTCTCACCACAGCCTATCAGGCACCCTATGTTCTGAGCCCTGCCAGCTTCTCATCTCCCTTTCTCTGTATACCCAGTGGCACCACCCTGTTCACCCCTTTTCTTTATATTTCTAAACTGAGATGTTATTTGCTAACCATAAAAGTCATCCCTAGAAGCACACAATCCAGGAGGTTTTAGTCAATTCACAAGGGTGTGCAATCATCACCGTGCGTAACTCCAGAACATTTCTTCACTTCCTAGGAGCTCTCTTGCCTATCAGCAACCACTCCCCATCCATACATCCTCCCACTCCAGTAAGACACCCCCCCACTTCGTGCCTGTGAACTGATGGCCCACCAGGGTTTGATTTGTATTTCCCTATGGAATCATGAGATTGACCACCCTTTCTGGCCATCTTTCGAAAAAGACACCTTCTTTGGAAAAATGTGTATTGAAATACCTTGCCCATTTTTAAATCAGGTTGTGCTTGCTATTGTTGAGTTGTTAGAGCTTTTTATATATTCTAGACCATTGTTGGATATATGATTTGAGGCCCCTCCCCTCACGTGGGTCCACTCCCCTCCCAGGGAATGCATGTCCACCTCCTCATTCAGGTCCTGTCTTGGGGACACCACTCCTGAGTTCCCCTCTGCCCATGCTGTCTCCTGTGCTCTCCGCTGCCCCCCCATCTCTAACCCATTGTGACATTCATCTTTGTGGCACTCCTATCATGCTGAAATCATCTCATTTGCTGACTTATGTGTTCTCATTCCTTGTGCTGCCCACAGAATGTAAGTTCTATGCCTTAGGTCACTCAACTTCCTCAGTATCCAGACTGCCAGGCTCATGGTAAGACCTCCCTTACTGACACTTGCTGGATCGAAGAAAGTCACACACACCCGGGCTCCAGGCTGTGGGCTGCGGGCTGCGGGCAGTGAGGGGAAGGCCAGAAGCCATGAACTCAGCCCTTCTCTGTGGGACAGCACCCATGCTGGGGGAAGAAGGGGTGTTACTGCTCAGCTCACACAAATGCCTGGCTCTTTTCACACATGCACACACCCAGAAACCCCAGTGTGACCCAGAGGGGCCCCCCAGTCTGCCTGAGGCGGCAGCTTCCTTCATTTGCAAACCATGAACAATACACTGCACTTCACAGGCCCGGCAGAGTCACAGCCAAAAAAGGGAAGAAAACTACTTTTGGGTCAGATCAGATGACCCCGAGACATCCTCTCAGACAAAAGTAGCAAAGTCTGAGTTTGTCTGGAGGAGGGCCAAGGGCCTTGGATCACAGTTCCCCAGACGCCCCTGAATGTGGGCTGTCCCTCTTCACCAGGCAGAAAAGCTACCTGTGCACAGTGCAACCCAACAGACAGACGTGTTGCTGACGCCCAGGTGGAGCCTTGCTGGTGGTCTGCCTTCCTGGTCTTAAAGGAGCCTCAGCTACACAATTGGGCCACAGCGGGGTATCTGGAAACCGTGTCCTGATCTGTGACTACATGGCCTGAGAGGGCAAAGAGATTCTCTGGCTCTGAGACAGGAACACTCTTCCGTGGCCCCTGGGATGCATGGTGCCTGTCAGTGAGAAAGCAGGAGAGCTTGCAAAAGAACCTTGTTTTCTTCGTAACTTCGCTCTGAAGCCCCTCTGGAAGCAACAGGGGGCCTTGCCTGATCGTCTGACTCAGGGAGCCGATGGTCACATTTTCCCCAACTCTACTGATGTCAACCCTCCACGATGTCACACTGGAGCTGGAAGTCAGTTGTGGTGGGAATATTTAAACCACAGAAATAGGCAAATGTTACAAATCTCATTGATTAAACTCGACCACAGCTTTTCAAGAAATCATAATGAACATCTACAGAGGGCTTCGCCTTGTCCCGGGCTCAGCTCCAAATGTTTCCGTTATGAAATCAGTTCATCTCCAAAGTTTACAGTGATACTTTTTCCTTTTCCCCCAATTTTCCAGTTGAGGACACTGAGGCACAAAGAGGAGAAATGAGTTGCCCAAGGTCACACAGCTGAGAATAGAAGAGCTGAGATCTAAACCTAGAAGGCCTGAGTTATCTTCTCCAGCGGGAGAAGGCATGGTGAGTTGGTGCTCGCAGGACTGCCCATCACCCAGGCCTCAGGTCCATACAAAGAATCGACAAACCCACTGGGGAAGAGTTTGGGATGGGCTAACCAAAAGGGGTGGAGACCCTCCCCTGAGGACACCATCACTGATGAGAGCCAGTCCCGTTTCCCAGGACCTGGCCTTGGAGTCAAGGTAACAGACATATAACCATCACACTAGGTAATGGCTGGCAAGGCACCACAAAAGTAAGGAGAGCAGAGGGAACTTTTACAGCAGGCTCGAGAGGTACAGAGAAGTCCTCCAGGAAAGCAAAACAGATGGCGACAGTGCAGAAAGAAGGTAGACACAAGGAAGTAGGAGGTCAGGGCAGCACAGCATGGGGGAAAACTAGAGCCTGGGACACAGATCTGAGCACAGTCCAGTTCTCCCACTGACTATGCCGTCTCATGCAAGAGACCTGGACGTCCCCAAGAAACCATCTGATCCCACACCAGTAAAATGGGAGTAACTCATGCTGACATACTCAAGACTCGCAGAAGCCAGATAAGCCACATAAAGCACTGGGTGCCTGAGATGTCGGAATCAAGAGTGGGCCACATGCATTTGAGCCGGATGAGCAGAAGTTTCTTGGGGGGAGAGGGGGCAGGGTTCATATGCCATTTCCAAAGTTACCTCTGGCCTAGACTGCCAGCCTTCAGTCACAGACTTGGCAAACAGGAGGCGCCCAGCAACCATCCTGGAGAAGCAAAGGCCATACTCAAGGGTGGAGCCCTAGGAAACACCCACACTTAAGGGGCAAGGAGGGAAAGGAGAACCAGCAGAAGGAAGTGAAAATAAGAGATGACAGTCATAAAAGGAGAACCGAGTGCAGGAAAAGCCCAGAAGCAGAGAAGGGGACATGAGGGGGCCCTAACCCCTGGTGGAGGGACAGAAGTGGACTACAGACAAAGAAATAGCCACCAAGTTTGACAACCAGAAGAAGGGGTGCCACGCTCTGGATATGGGGGATACCACCGGGGAAGAAAATCCTAGAAGTTAAAGATGGGAAGCAGCAGTGGAGTTGCTATCTGTAAACAATAGGCAGGACTTTCAAAAAGTTTATGCTAATGCCTGAACACTCAACTGAATTCAAGTAATATTTAAAAAGCACTTTTTCTGGATGAGGGATGAGATCTCCATCAGGAAGATGAACATCTAGCAACCTTTCCCATGGGAGACATGGCCACAAACACAGCAGCAAGCACAAATCACCAAAGCACCATCCCAAAGGAGCTGTCACAAAGCTCGTGTACCTAGTGACACAAAGAAGTCACATGATGTAGCCCAGGCAACAGGTGTGGGGAGGAAGACAAAGAGAAACTGGATATTACCCAAAAAACAATCAAAGTAAAGGCTCAATGGCCAGTGAGGGTGCCCATAAAAATCACTGCCCAATATTGTTTCTGGAACAAAGTAGTGCTCATTCAGTGTTTGTTGACTGCATGATGACCGGTTAGCACTTTATATTTCTGAAACTTGTTGGTGTATGTACATCTAGGGGGAAAATAAAATCCAAGGACAGAGTACGATACCAATTTACCAATTGTATGTGTGCTGTGCAGCTAACGCACAGAAACTCAGGCAGGAGGCACATCTGTCTCTTTTGCATCCCCAGACCCTCTCTTTGAGTAAGAACAAAGATTCTCTCCTTCACCAAACTCTACTCAGGTTCTTCTGAGTTCTTCAGCTGGGTCTTGACTTTTGCTTTCTAAGTTCCTCTCTGCATTATCTTATTTTAGCAAGAATCCTGTTGAGTCAGTTTAGCCATACTCCATCCTTGATCACCCTCAATACCTAAGCAGATTCTTGTCTCTCTCCCATCCCTGAGGTGATATCCGATGACCCTGGTCAGACCTCAGCAAGAATTCCGTTAAGTTGGTTTAGCTGCAAGCCCCCTGAAGACTGATGTTTCCTGGCAGTGATCCATCCACAGACCCCCACCTGTTCCTTGCCTAACCATTCCTACTTTTCCTGGAATTCAGATTTGTGTGTAATCTTCCTCTTTCCCTCAAATCCCCCATGAAGTAGCTCCTGCATCTATGGCTGCAGTCAGTCTTGCGAATGTCAGATGAATCTTTTTTTCCTTAATAGTAATCCTACCCCCATTCGTCTTAGGAACCATCCTATGCCACTCTCTGTCCCTGGCAAGGCTGACTCCATCCCTGAGGGGCAATGCCCAGGTCTATATTAAATTATTTTGTCTCTCCTAGAAACAGACATCCAGAAAAAGGGGTTGTGAGTGAAGAGGAAAGTGTATGGTCCTTTCTCAAACACCTGTGCTGAGTGATAAGGCAGCTCCTCCTGATATACCTCCCATGACAGGGGTCTCACTGCCTCCAGGGATACCTCAGTCCCTTGAGTCTTCCTCAGGTCAACCCAAAGCCTATCCCTGAGAGTCCCAATGTACAGTTAGTTCCCTTTGACCACAGGATTGGGTGGAAGGAGGATGCTGAAGAAGTTGTACTTTCCAGGTGACCATCCCTCAAACACCTCAAGATGACACATATGGCCCTGGCAGTGTCTCTTCTCCAGGTTAAATTTCCTGGCAAGAAATTTCCTCAGTCAGTCTCAGATGAGAGGTTCTGAATTCCTTGTCCAGCCTGGATTCTCCTCTCTTAGCTTGTCCCCAGCTGTCTATCCTGGAACAACAGCCAGGACTCTTTCAGGTGGAAACAGAAAGAACCTACTCAAATTGGCTTAAAATATTTTAATTGGCTCATGAAAGTAAACAGTCTAAGAGAAAGCTTCAGTTATGGCTGGAGCTAAGAGCTTAAATTGTGACATCTGGTCCTACCCCATCTTTGGCTCTGTTTCCCTGTTCTCAAATGGGTCCTTTCCACAGATGCTAGATGGGTCCTGGACGCTCCAACCTGCTCTAATGCTTCTAGGTCTTAATCCCGGAGAAAGAGAAAAGGGCTCTCTTCCAAGAAATTTGTCCAAATTCTCAAGGAAGACTGTGATTGGCTTTACTTAAGTCACATGGGTCCAATCCTGAACCAATCAATTAACAGATGGGGTGGCTTACTTACACTAGTTAGGTTTGAATTATGAGCCCACCCAGAGAGGCAGGGCAGAGTTGACCCAATTGGAACTAGATCTGCTGAGCACATTTAATGGGAAATGAGAGAGGATAGGAGGCTGGACACACAACATGAACCCCCACATCTCTCAGTGAGCGATGTTTTGGGGTTCATTCCAGCATCATGGGAATATACCCCCAACCATCATCCTGCCAACATCGCAGGACATCTGCTCCCAATCAAGCTTCATGATGCCATGCCTTCCATGAATGACCTTGTCTGGTAACCTCTCAAGACATCAAGTTTATCAGTCTCTTCATTCACACGCACCAGCAACACCTTCCGAGTGTATCCTGAACAATAGCCCCATTTACTATACTACCACACCACCCACCACCCTGGAGCTGTAGATGTGTCTCATTGCACCTCATACAGGCCTGTGACTATGCCCTCACTACCCCCACCTTACCAACAAGGAAACAGAATCTGGAGGACCTGCCCAAGGTCACACAGCACAGTCAAGGCAAGATACCCTGCCTCTACCAGCAACACTCTCTGCGATCAACTCTAAAATCTGTACCAAGAGAAACCTGGATTCATTCCCAGATGGCTGGATTTCTTCCAGAATAAAACTGCTTTCTCTAGAGTACTCCGAGGTCCATCAATAAAGGCTCAGTTAAACAATGTTACATTTATATGAGTGAGCACTATGAAGTCATTTTAAAGGCTGGGTGATGACATGCAAAGGTCAACTCCATGAGGACAGGGACTTTCTCTCCTGTGTGCCCTGCAGTGATCACTCATGTCCACTGGATGGCTGGGTGGGTGGGTGGGTGGGTGGGTGGGTAGATGGATAGATGGATGGATGCATGGATGGACAAACAAGAAGAATGAAGAAATGAGTGAATAAGCCCATTTCTGAGTGGTAAAACTACACCTGAACTAGATCTCACGTTTATGCTCTTCTTTTTTGTTCAGTCTTATTTTCTGAATATTCTATATGGCACATATATTGCTTGTGAGGTGCAAAAACAAAATGAATTTCATAGTCAGCCTGAGTCCCTGTCGCATGACATCGACATGATCTCTAAGCACTTTCTGCTGCAATCAGAGAGCACATGTGCAGCCAGTCTGGCAAATGGCTCCTTTCCCATATTCTTTGCCAGCTGAGCCCTGGCTCCTCCTAACTCGCTGGCTGTGTCAGAACAGGCAGCCTCCCAGGGAGGCTCGACACCCATCTCCTCCAACATCTCTTCCACCTTTCTAAGTTCCTGGATGGGCTTCTCTAATTCCACCTCAATTAAATGCCACTAATGACATGACAACCACAGTAATTACCATTTACAGAGCACTGACTATGGCCTTGGCCCACACACTTGCTTCTTTAGTTGTCCTAATCATGACACTATAGCAGGATGACCAGGTGAGTAACTCAATTGCTCCATGTCATTTGACTGGGAAGTACCTCAACCAGGCCAGTTGAGGCAGCCCCAACCTTTAACCACTGTGCCTACCACATGCAGACTGGCTCCTAAGATCTCATATACGTCTAACATCTCATATATGTCTATCTGGCGTCACATATTTGATGCCACCTGTGGGCTGATACTATGGACCTATAATGTACAAGCTGAGGCTTGCACTAGAAGTTCAGAACAGAAAGCACAAAATAGTGTCCTAACACCTCGAAAGTAACAGCTAGAAAGTTAAAATAATGCTACAAGAAGTACCCATGATGGCAGCTAATGTGCAGCAGGGGGCTGTTCTCTTTTCAAATGCATTATTGCAGTTAAGCTTGCAGTCACCCTCAGAGGCAGGCGCTGTCAAAATCAGAAAACTGCAGCACCGAGGAAGGGATACAATTGCCCAAGCCCACATGGTGCACAAGAAGCAGCATTGGGATGTGACTTCAGAGCATCTCTGAATCAGCGTCCTGGCTGTTGAAATAAGGAATCACGCGTATCTAGAATGGGGGGATGAACCCTAGGTGAGGTTTCACCTGAAGGAAATGCCCAAAAGCAAAGGCTTCCAGGTTGGGAGTGTCACCCCGCATCAGGGAGCAGGTGTACAAAGAAGGGTGTGGGAGTTATTGGGCAGGAGATGTGGGTGGAACAAACTGATTGAGAGGCCAACCACAAAGCCTGTGCTTAATCCAAAGGGCAGAGGGGAGCCATAGAAAGTTCATGAGCAATGGAGGGATTTGATTAGATAAGTGCTTTAAGAAGTTACTTCAACAGTGGGGGTGTGGGGCAGAAGAGATGTAAGATCAAGAACTTGTAAGAGACTTGTCATAGAGGACATGGGGTGGGGGCAGGGGGAACTAAGGGGTACTAAGGGGCCTTTTTGGGACTTGTTCCTCTTCCGAAAGCAGTTCTTCCCCTCCCCTGAGGAAGCTACCGTCCCCACTGTCTCCCAGAAGAGCTGCCCTGCCCCCACTCGAGGGTGGCCAGCCAGAGTCCTAAGGGCTGCTTCAGGGCCAAGGAGAGGCCCTCGTTCTGGGGGTACAGGCTGAAATCCTGGGCAAGGGGCTTTCCTCACCCCTCCCCATCAGGACAGCTCTGCTCTGGCCCGAAAATTGGGCAGTTGGCCACCTTTTGTATCACCACTTAGGCAGAATTGGACCTCCTGCTCCAAAAATGGTGAGAAAGGTGGCAGGCAGAGGTAGAGGTAGTAGAGGGGGCATCAAGTTCCTGCTGCTGGTACTTGCGCCAGACTTTGCCAACTGGGCAGCTACAGGTTGACTCTTTGCTGCAGCTCACCTGCATCAGGCTTCTCTTTCACACCTGAGATCACTGACCAGCCACATGGACTAATTGCAGGCCCAGAAGCAAGATCAGAGCCCAGAAGAAAGGGCCAGGAGAGTCTAGCATCAAAAAAGCAGGGTGGGTGGGGCACGAGAGCTCCAAAATCTGGCACCCAGAGAAACAAAAGAGGAGTACCTGGAGACTTTCAGACAGACAGCCTTCCAGAAAAGTGCTGTGGACTAGGGGAGGCCAGGCAGGGCAGAGGACAGCTGAGACAGGAGGTGGGACCAGGCAGACTCCTTTCAAGAAAACTGAGGGAAGGGTAGGAGAAGGAAGACTATGGACTGAGGGGAGTTGGGAGGGGAAGTAGTGTGTTTCAAAGTGAAGAAAAGCTAAGGAGGGAACACTGGGGAAGAGAGAAAAGTGCAAAGGAAACCACACACACAGCCAGCCCCTCCAGCCCCATGGAGGTCACAAGAGCTGCTTCCGTGCCACCTCCCCTGCACACCTGTGAGGAGGTGTTTGGAAATGGGAAGCCTGGGCCAGAATGGGAACCTTTCTTCATACACAGGGCCCTCAGGCCAGTCAGGACACCTGACCACAAAAAAAGCCCTCCCTTCCTCACACAAGTGAGCAAACATGTCACTTACAACCTGCAAACAACCCCACACACCTAAGCCAGAACCGCCTGCGCTGCTGGAAGGTCTGGCGATGAGAATCAAAACCACTTCCTTAGAGCAAAGAGGCCACGGGCATGGGCCCCACAGCCAGCTGGTGTGAGGTGAAGTTCTCACTCTGCACATTCTGACTGTGTGGCCTTGAGCAAGTCATGCCACCTCTCTGGGCCTTGGTTTGCTTGGGTGTGGCAGGAGAACAGTCTCTGAACCAGAGACACAGCGGATCAAGCGCAGTGACTGACACTGAAAGTTCCCAATAGATGTTCTGATCCCTTTTCACTGGGTCATGAGGACAGGTGGTGCAGTTTAACAAGTTTTTCTAAGAAGAACAAGAGCAGACAGTGCCACCAAAAGTCGCCGATCCATTTGTCCAACAGATGGCCGGGAAGAAAGGCAGACTTCCAGCTGAAGCAGATGGAGCCTTCAGCTCCCACTCATATCCCACGCCCATTCATAAGATCAACAAGCAGCAGGGAGAGCATTTTTAGCTCCCCCTGCCCCGCTGGCACCCCCAACTCCCATCGCAGTCATTGGGGGCAGGGCTGGAGGAGAAAACCATAAAGCTCAAGGGAGGAAGGAAGTGCTCACTAACCGCATGGCTCCGAAGCCCTTCCAGCCTGGCCCAGTGGCCGGGAGCATCTGTTAGGAATCTATCCACAGGATGTTCTCTTTCTTCCTGGGGTCACCTTCTCCACTTGGTAGAAAGAACAATAGCTTCAGAAGCAGAGCCCGTTCTGATAGGGGGCAGGGGGCAGCAGGAGCAGAGCAATTGTGGGTTCCCTGTCCTAGAGTTCAAGGGAAGCTGGTCCTGGAGACAAAGCCTCAACAGCACAGAGACACAGAATACAGCTCAAGTTCCTAGTCACACACCAAATGGGGGAAAACAGAGGGTTAAGCGTTCGCATTTGCTCCACTCAAAAAAGCACCCACCGCAGTGGTTGCGGAAGAGGAGTCAGGGCTAGATAGGATTCCTAAGTTCAAATGCTGGCCCCCTAACTTCCCACAAACGCCCTCTCTGAGTACCTTATTAAATGTTGTAGCTACTGTACTTTGTGCATCTGACATTTTAAACCAATCCTATGGAAAGCAACGAGTGATATCTAAGGGGCAACTCGCAAGGGGATATTTTAGAAGGAAGAACACTTAAAACAAAAAACCTTAGTCCCACCCAGTCTGCAGCAGACATTTTGTGAATATTCTTTCGATTCAACTAAATGTCAGATATCACTTGATTAACAAAGCTATTAAGGAAAAGAACAGTCACATGATGCTCAGCACAATCTTGTAGTTTTTATTTCTTTCATAAATGACCGAGCTGCTTGCCTCAGTGTTTCACGTTCATTTCCCTCACAGCAGCCCTCCCAGACTATGGGTGAGGAAATCAAGGCCCCGAGAGGTTAAGCCACTTGTCCCAAACCACACAGCTAGGAAGTGGCCACTCTGGGATTCGAAATCACCCTGTCCCCCCCCCCCCTACCTGCCAGGCTGTGCCGCCTTTGTCTGAATGTTTCCAGGCTGGAGACTGGAGAGTCTGTTCCCAATCTCAGTTTGAAAGGGTCCACTACCCAGGATGCTGAGCCTTTACTTCTACAGAGGACCCAGCCAGGGTGGGACACTTGTGAATAGTTCCACACACCCAGGGAAGGGCACACAGCACATCGTAAATGCACACCATAAGGATTTTGCTTGAAGACTTCTCACTTATGTAGACACCTGTGTAACTGCTTCTTAACTCAAAGCATGGGACACTTCCAGCTACCATCCCTGCCCCCTGCTTTCTGCCGCCCCTCCAGCCAGCAGCGATCTACTCCAGGACAGACCTCTATTCTGACCTCTCACGCTGCAGATTACTCTTGCAGATTACTCTTGCCTTTTCTACAACAGTCCCTTGTGGGAAGTACCGTGCAGCAAGGAGGCCGGGCATTACCTCCTGCGGCTCTGTAAGTCCAAAGGCCCTCTTAAGAGGCTTGGAAACGCTCAAATCTCCTTCCTTGCTCAGGGCCAGAGGCACGCAGAGTGGTCACGGTGGCTCCCGGGGGTGTTGACCCTTTCCCCAAAGATCAGGACATCCCGCAGAAGGTGTGTCTCCCTACCTGTGCACTGCTGGATGAAGTCCTGATAATCCGCTCCCTGCTCGCCCGGGACGATGGTGGAGCCATCATATTTAAAAGTCACCCTTTGGGTTGAGAGAAGAGAAACAGACACAGAGACACACACATCAGCGTTGGCAGCAGCCCGGGACAGGACCATCTAAGAGATGCTCTGGCTGTGCTGGGTTAAGGATGCAGACGACAGCAAGGAAAGGACCTTTTCCTGCCGGTTTGAAGGACGTCTCGGCACACCCGGCCCCTCGCGAGCTCAGGGAGAGGGGCTTGGAGAGCAATGGGAAGTTCCTCACCAGATGACCTCCGAGCCGTCGTCTCGCACCAGGTTGTACGCCGTCCTGCAAGCCTCTTTGTCGATCTTGGTGGCCATGGCCTCAGGGCCTCAGCAAGGACACTCTGCCTGCAGCGATCGAGTACTCCCCGGGCCGGCCTCAAGGACTGGAGCGCGGCGAGGACGCGCCGAGGGCGGGCGGGCTACGGCGACAGCGGCGGCAGCGACGCGGGGTTGCGAGCTGCGAGCGACGGCTCCGAGTGCGCACCGAGAGCGCGCGGGGACCGACCCGCGCCGGCCCGCCCCCCCACAGCCATTGGTCTCTTCTGATGGGGCCCTTCCCATCTTGCATGTCCATTGGCTGTGGAGCCGAGGGGCGGGGCCTCCCTACTCGCTGTCGGCCAATTCCCGCTCGAACGGGTTGCGCAACTCAGAGGTGGGGGCTGGAAAAGGGTTTTATTCCCCCCTAGTTCCACCCCCTCCCTCCCTTCTCTTCTCTACCCTCCCCCTCTTCCC
>PVHY01031553.1:0-12568 GCA_004024945.1 Uropsilus gracilis | reverse complement strand
TTTTCATTTGGGAAGTCACAACCCTGAGAACCAATGCCGGGGCCTCGATCGCGGCTCCAGTACGGGAAGAATAGGATGTCCTTGTCGGACCCCCAGGCAAAGGAGACGGTCTAAGGCTCTCCAGATGCTCAGGAAAGAAGGTGGTGCCTAATAAGTGCTCAAGTTGCTGCTGCAGCTGGAATCTTTGTTGTAATTACCCCCGATGAGGAACATAGAGATGGCGCCAAGGTCTTTGAAGCGCTGGAAGCCCATGCTTCTACGAACAGCTCATGCCCAACTGGTGGCAGATGAAGGAGATGTCCTGAACACAGGGCAGTTTTCAATTGTGCACCGGAAGGCGGGGTCCACAGGGCGCGAATTACTGGAAACTTCGGTCACACGTAGTGTGTTGCTCTTTGATCTTGGGATTCATAGAACTTTCCAGAATGTTTTCCAGCCTTCTCGGGCTGTGTTTAATGATTGAAACGCCGTCGGCCTCGCTGTCTTCATCAAGCGGAGAGAGATGGGAGATGCCAGGTTTTGTAGGGTATTTCCTTCGATCACCCCAGACACAGATGACATCACCTGGCAGCTGACTGGGGGAAAGAACAATCCAGGAGGTCACTACCGCTTCGGCCGCAATGGCTGACATGCCTGTGCCAGGAGCCTGTGTCCCAGCCTCCGCTCATTAAATCTTCTCAGAATTTCAGGGAGTTCAGATCCACGGATGCTTTGCGATCCCAAGCGTGCAGCAAGACGATCGCATTTCTCCCAGGGATGTGCTGGTTTCCGAGACGGCCTTCCCCCACAAGCCACAGCTGTGTCTCCAGCGAATTCCTGGCACCATGGCAACGACCCAACGTGCACGAGCAAATTATCCGAAGTTCTCAGCCTTCGTCTCCCAGAGCTCCCCACTGCACCCCACTCTTCCTCATTTAGCAGAGACATCTCTTCTTAATGAAGCACTTTTTCAGGGAGGTGTGTGGACTGTTCAGGCGTAATTAGCATCCAGCTAGTGGGAAGGGCAGCAGGAGGTTGTGCTGGGCAATGCGAGGTTGTGCTGGGCAGAGCGAGGTTGTGCAGGACAGTGGGAGCAGCAATCTGTGAGCAGAGCATGTATGAGCTCTAGGGTGCCACTCAGTGATAAGCAGTATGACTTTGGCAAGTTTTCAGGTTTTTCTAAGTTTGCATTTTTCTATCTGGAAACTGGGCAGAGTCGCAAGGAACTCACTCTGGAGCTAAGAGAGCTCACGCTGCAAGCCCCTTACCTGTAGGGTCCTGTGTTCAGGTGAAATGGGCAAGGAGACCATGGAGCTAAGGTCTCTATTGGGACATGACTCTCCAGCATCCTGGGAGAGGAGCCCTCGGCCAGGCCCCCCAGTCATGGTGTCGAGGGGACGTGAATTGGAGACAGACACCATTAGTCCGTGTTCCGTGACAATGTGGCTGTCATTTTTGTGTGTTACCGTTTCTGGCCTCCTGGCCTAGGGGTGCTGGCAAAGCACACGTGTCTTCCCCGCCCATGTGCACAGTTTCCACTGTATTTGATTTGACCAGTCCCTTAAAAGCAGCCTCCAAAATGGACTCTCTTCCTCACCCAGAAATCCTGCAGCTCCCTAAGGATAATGACCAACATCAAACATTGTTAGGATGAAGGTGGAGGTTTTCTTCCCCCTTTCCTTCTTTCTCCAAGTTTACCTTCTCTCCCAGTATTTCCCCTAAAGTCAACTAATCATCCCAAGAACAGGGATCTGAGGGTTATCTAATCCAGGGATTTTGTGATATTTAAAAAAAAAATCCACCCCCTATAAAATCATAGCCAGACGGGCACGGTGACTCGTGCCTGTAAGCTTCAGCCTATGAAGCGGCTGGGACTAGGGATCGTGGTTCGAGTCCCGCCTGGGGCCCATAGTGAGACCTAGTTCCAAAAAAATAGCTGGGCGTGGTTGCGCGTGCCTGTAATCCCAGCTACCTGGGAAGCTGAGGCTGGGAATTGCTTGAGTCTGTGGTACCCCGGGCAACGAGAGCGTGCGGTTCCACCGACAAAAATAGCAAGACCTAGTCTCAATAAAATAAAATAAAATAAAATAAAATCATAGCCAAAGTCTTGATACATAACATAAGTCAGTAACTAGCAGGATTTATATGAAGCTGAAACCTTCTCTGGCCCTCTCATCTCCTGAGAACCTGAGACCCCATAGGATCCCCTGTGACTGGACCCCTCTTTCAATGATGATAGAAAATAGCTCCAGACAACTTCCTTCTTACCATCCTGTCTGATTTGCTGTTCAGGATTATGAAAAATGACAAATGAAACAATCGACATTTATATAAAGTTTAGATGTGGAGCCAAGTTCACCCCCTCCCCCTGGAAGTGGTCTTTATCCATTTCAATGTTTATCTGTCCTTACAAAGCATTTTTTCACCTTTATTTTCTTGCACCATTGTTCGTTTTTGTACAATACTTGCTTTCTCCACTCAGGTGTTGTCTTCCTGAAGTGTCTCCATACTCCCATACTTCCCGCCCCTGTTCTGACCCCTCTCCCTCCTGCATCCCCACTGTGTGCCTCAGCTCTGTGGTCAGCTTGCAAGTGTTGTCATTTTCCTGACCCTCCGTTTGCCATCTTTATAGTCCACATAGAAGTGAAACCACCTGAGAGTGATAGTTTTCCTTCTGGTTGATTTCTCTTAACATAGTCCCTTCTAGTGCCTTCTATTCTGCCACAAATGGCCTGTGTTGATCTTTGTGATTGCTGAGGAGTTCTTTACGACATAGATAGACCAGATCTTCTTCCCCTCATGTGTTTTAGGACCAGTAGGTTGGTCCCATATCCTGGCTATTGTAAGTGAAGCCAAGTTTTATACAAAAGCTTTATTTCTGAATTGTGTTCATGTGCTGTAATGCTTATTCTAGAGAAATGAAGACCTTATATTAAAAAATAAGTGTTAAATTCTAGAGGAAAATGTAGGACCCTGCATGCAGGTTAAAATGTAGGACATATTAACCACGACAAGCAAACCAGAGCACAATTATCTAAGGTTAGAGATTAGTAAGTGTTCTATATATGATGTCATCATGTAAATAATCAATTGGCAAAGAATGCAGCAGTAATGATAGATGCCAACAGTTCGAATAGAAAGAAGCGATGCAAAATGTGGTGAAATGACAGGATTGATAGATGAACACATCCACATGGCCAGTAAACTCACAGGAAAAAAAGTCAACCTCCCTGGAAGCAAGAGAAATTCAAATTAAGTGGCAATAAAATACCATTTTACATCCATTAAAGTGGCAAAAAATTAAGAATGATAACACCTACTGTTGCTGGGAATCAGTGAAAAGCGCACCCTCATCTATTTCTCATAAAAATGGAAATTGTTACAGGTTTTCAGAAAGCAATCCGGAAATATCTGCTCAAATAAAATATACAAGCCCGCTTTCCAAGGTGACAGTTTGACTTTCATCAGGCCTGAGATCCTTCATCTTTGTGGCTTTTCTCTCTACTAAACAGAGAGAGAGAGAGAGAGAGAAAATGTACGTTATGACTATGTGGATGTGAAGATGAAAATTGATGAATATAATCCACACTGGATCATTATCATCATGTTCATTTTTCCTTCTAATTTTGGAAGACATTAAGATGAAAACGTTGGCTGGGTCTGGGCTGTGAGTTCTGCCTTCCTTTGCTCATGATGTGTCTTGACTCTCCACCCAGAAATTTACTGCCCCAAGGCAGAGTGACTTTGTGCTCCCACCACTGCAGGGTGGTGGGATCAGCAAACTCTGGAACAAATTGGAGGCCTGTGACAAGCCATCGCCAGTGACCCCATCTCAATAAAGTAATCAAACCCAATGCACAAGGTGTCTTTGGACATGTGTCGTGTGTGGCAGTTAGTTCATCATGATGAACAGACCTCCTGAAGCATAGAAACCTGAGACACAGCAGTTTCTCTGCCTCCAGATCTGAGGGCTGAGTGGTGAGTACAGGAACCCCTGAACCCTTCTGTCACTGTTCTCACCTGGGGAGCCATTCCAACAGGTGCCAACCAAGAGTCATTCAGTTGGAACAAGGCTGATGCTGATCCTCTCAGCTGGCCATTTGTCTCCAGCAAGCTCACTCCAGCAAGTTTTCATCAGAGATAGCACCAGTGTCCTGAAGAACAAAAGAAGACAAGCTTTGCAAACTAAACTCGTACTGCCTGTGCTCATGTCTCTTTAAGGTTCTGATGATGATGATGATGAGGTAGTGTGGAGGGACTTCACAAGAGCACAGGCAGGGCTGCAAGGTACCTGGGGCCATCTCTGTACCTCTAACACTGTGTGTTTATGTTTATGCACAGGTGAGCCTGTTGCTATGGTAAATATCAGCTAGAAACGAAAAAGAACAAAGCTTGTTTCATAGAGGCAGCAATATAGGAACAGGCTTGGTGGACATGGCAATGCTGATGAAGAAGCAGAAGCCAGGAGTTATGGAAACAGATTGCTCCTAGTCCATCTGCTCAACAGTAGCAAGATCCTGCCCTTGTTTTATCAATGGAATTATCATCAGCAGCATCAATCGTGAAGTGAAGGGGGAGCCGGGGTAATTATGTCATTGGAATTTTTAGCTTTGGCGGGGATGAGTGTGCAGACCAGGAATCTGTCCTAATCATCAGAGAGTCCAACAATACTTTTGATCCTTCCTCATGGTTCCCATCTTATTGTGTTTGGTGAAGAATTTTGCTTATCAAGCCCCTTCAAAAGACTGGAAGAAATGCATCCACCTCTGGTGCTCTGGGTTTTACAGATCTTCTCCTAATACATACTATTTTGACATGTTCTGTTTTTGCCTAATTCAAAAGAAACTCGTGAATAGGTCTCATGTTCTTGAGGTTCCGTATCCGATTGATTAGTCTGTGGTGACTTGCTCCCTTGCACGTAGGCACTCAGCAGACCCACAAAGCTCATTTGATCTCATTTTAGTTGAGTTGCTTTCATTTTAATGGAGTTGCTTCTACTGAGTGACTTCCATGACTCCTTCATTCACTAAAACCATTGTCCAATGTCTATCCTGCATCAACATGTGATGATCTGGCACACACAGTCACCAGGACAAGTGATTGATTCATCTGACAGCTTGAGTACTAAAAAACAAACTATCCACTAGTTACTTAGCCTAGGGTTCCCTGGGAAGCAAAGTCTGAGATGGAGATTTTCTTGCAGTTCAATCATCTGGGAACATATAAGCCCTTGGAACTGATGGGAAGACAAGATGCAGGGAAGTGGGAGTGGAACACAACCAGGTATTCTCACATAGACCACAATCTGAGGGGTGATCCATCTCATGGGAATCTAGTAGCAATTTGTGAAATCCATGGCAAACTCTGTCCCCAGAGGTACACAAGAGTGAAGCTGATCACATCCTTCTGAGTCAAGGCAGTGTTATCACCTTTCTGGGCTTGTGCACGAGTGTCAAGTAGGCTTCTGAGCATTTCCTTGCTCTGTGATGCCAGTCAGGACAAGAAACATGAGGTGTGGGTTGGTGTGAATATAGCAGTCAAGCCTCAGCAGACCGGTCACTACACGGTGAATGTAGTAAGAGCGGGGACCAGGAGAATATCAGGTCATCTGTAAGGCATGTCCGAGATGGTCTGCCCTTTTTGAAAGGGAGATTCCCTCATGTCTTCCACTGAGTTCAGTCTGCCATCAAGTTCTTCTCAAGGCACTTGCTAGCAATTTGTGCCAGGAAAGTTCTTTACAAAGAAATGTATGAAATCTAGAGTTCTATTATTATAGTTCGAGTCCCTGTTGTTACAGGAGAAAATACAGAAACCAATGATATTCTTCATCTCTTCCTCTAATTCATCCTCAGCCAGTATTCCATCTGGTCGCTTGCCTGACACACTGACCTAGACTGTCATCTCTAAGAGGTCCCTGTACTTCATTCACTGCTATGCTGAGCACAGAAGTACAAACAGATGTACATTCAATGCCCAAGTTACCAACAGAGCCTTCCTACCCCCAGTGAAAGGCAATAGTTCATCTCTTCATAATAATCAAGGTCTGTTGACCTTAATATAATAATTCTTTTTTTTTTCCTTTTGGGTTGAAGATCCACAGACATAAGGAACCCAAGGTGATCAATCATAGCCTTTGCTTCTAGAAGGGGGGAACCCAATATTTGAGTTTTATGGGAAAGCCAATGGTTTCCACGGCCACCCACCCACCAGTCACTGCTCATCAATGCCTCTAAAATGTCATCCTGGCCACAACTGGAAAGGGTCTGAGCTGAGGGGATACAGAACTGTGTGCAAGGTGTGTCTAATGCAAAAACACACTCTGCAGGTCGTAATTGATTATCCACCCATTTCTTCTTTCCATCCTCATTTCTTATCTACACACTGAAATCAGAACTGTCCATTTATTCCACACATGTAGCACACTTGACTTATTTGCTCCCATGTGTTATGCAAAACAATGTCCAGTTTTATGAGGATGTCAATCATTAAGTTATTATTTAATAAAATGATTTTCTTTTATGGAAATTTCCCCTGAAGGGAGAAAAACCATCATTTTTGTGTAGGGTTTAGAAATTTCACTATATAATAAGAAATGGGTGCTACAGGTCTTTTAAAATAGATCACCTTATTTTCCCACTCTTAAAATATGGGTAGATGTCTGGTAAAAATCACCCATATTAATATTAGGCTGAACTTTCTGATAAAATCATTTGCTTAGTTTTTGTTCATTGTTCTCCATGTTGTTCTCCTTTTTGAGAGATCTGAGAAGGAGTAGAAGGAAGTCACAGACTTAACTGGAAAAGAAAGTGAAGGGTCATGTGGAGAGTGGCAAGTATGCATCACCAAGTCTGTTTTGTCATTGCCCCCTAAGGAAGGTTCCCATCAGTCAAGGATGGAGCTGGGAAAGCATATTATAAAACCAGCCTATTCATCATACAACCACAAAAAATATAAAATTATGGGTAAGCTAACGAGGAAAGAAATGGTTCAGTAGAAAGGGGATGAAACACATACTCTTAGGATACACTACAGTGCTATAAAAAAAATCCCTGGTGTATCTGGAAAGACTGGTCAATGATATAGTCCCCATAAAATAGATTTCCCACAGAACTTAGATACTTAGTGAGCTTGTGTTGGCTAACTCTTGTGTGCGAGGTATTTTATACTATGTGCAGATCAAGAAAAACACTAGGAAATGACTCTTCCATGCATTGAGATAAATATTAGACCAACATTTATAACAGGTTTCCCTGTCTTCTTAAATGAGAACACCAATGTGGTAGAAGCTTCTTCTAGTGGCACAGATACTGTTAAGTTCATGGTCAATTTCTACTCAATGATAACATATATTGTTTTTACATTTTTCTCTCTGCTGTAAATAGAAATGGTAAACTCCAAATAAAGGCTTCTGTTACAGTGTCAATAGTTTAATGTAGTAGTTTTAGTGTATCTTGGTTAGTGACAGATAATTCAAGATTCTGGGATATGGGAAAGGTCTCCTTTCCCGGATCTTGGCTTTGTTACTGAATGTCAGTCTCCATTTCCCTTAGCCAATAAAGGGAAACAAAGTTTGGGGAGAAAGGAAAGTGTTTTAATTTGCTGACAAAGTGAGGAAGGTAAGAGATGTGTGTCTGAAAGACCACCATCCTGCTCTTTGGAAACCAGCAGGGGTATTTATCATCTGGAGTGACAAAAGAGCAGAACAAACGAGGTAGGTAAGGGTTGGCAAGTTTTGGGGATAGAGGCCGCATGGTACCAGCTTGTTTTACTCACCCCTGGTGTTCATCCATTTCCATCAAGCCTTTTCTGGCCATTTGAGAAAAGCTGAGGCTGTTAATAAAGCAAAGGTAGTTAACTCTAAAGGTAGGTGTGCTTATCGGCTGAGACTGCATCCAGACTGCAACCAGCTGGTTCTGTCAACCCCTAGCGTTCCTCAATTAGGCATGACCCTTTTACACAACATCAGCTACATCCAGAAACACTGGCGTCACCAACCACTCTATTAAAGTGGCTTATTCTGAAGACTAGAACTCCAGATTTTATTTCTGAGGTGACTTTAAGGAGACACCAACCCACTGGAGGCTTTGTAAGCCATACTTTACCATCGTGATTGTTGATGAGACTAACCCTTCCAATGAAAGGCAAAGATTTTATCAGATCATCAAAGTGATGATTTGTATGCAGGAAGCACTCTGACAGAGTCACTCCATGAGAATTGTTACAGCAATCACAATTTTAAATTTCTCTTATGTAGGTAGGAATAGTGAGTCATTGACATGAAAAGTGTAAGGAGTTGTTTTGCTATGGCCTAAGTTGTTTTGGCCCTAAGACCCACTGGTTGATGGGACTGTGTACAGAGGAAGGCTACACTGGGATTTAATCTCTTTTTTTTAATTTAATTTTATTATTATTATTATTATTTTATGTCACATCAATTTAATCTCCATTTAATTTCCCGGGGTCACTCACCACTTCCCCTCCCTGACCATTCCAGCTGGTCCCCACCCTCCCATTGTGTATTTTCATTTGATTGTCCATATATTAGTGAAACCATTTGGATTCTGTCTTCTTCCTGACTCGTTTCTGCTAGTATGATTTCTTCTAGGTACATCCAAGTTTCAATAAATTCATCAAATTTGTCATTTTTAATTGATGAGTAATACTCCATTGTGTATATCTACCACATCTTCTTCATCCATTCATCTGTTTTGGGATATTTGGGTTGTTTCCATGTCCTTGCAATTATAAATAGTGCTGCAGTAAACATCTGGCCACAGGTGTCCCTTTGTACCCACATTGAGGTCTCCTTTGGGTAGATTCCCAGAAGAACAATTGTTGGGTCTAATGGTAGTTCCATTTTCATTATGTTGAACATCCTCCACACAGCTTTCCATAGTTGTGGGACCAGTTTATATTCCTACCAGCATTGTAAGAGTGTTTCTTTCTCTCCATATCCTCGCCAGCACTTATTGTTGCCTGTTTTTTTGATGTGGGCCATTCTTACTGGTATAATGTGGTATCTCGTTGTGGTTTTGATTTGTATTTCTCTGATTGCCAGTGACATTGAGCAGTTTTTCATGTGCCTGTTGGCCATTTGTATTTCCTCTTTGGAGAAGTGTCTGGAAGCCCTGAGGAGATGCAAAGGCTGGATCTCATGGTTTAAAACTTCTTTCTCTGGCACTCAGATATTTGTAAGGGTTGGAAGGATTGGCTTTCTCTCAGGTGACGGGTTTCGCATGACTATTTCAGATCCAGTCCACACACATGGCTTAGTTCCCTTGTCTGCCAGAGCTGGTAAGGGCTGTTCCCAGTCTAGACTATCAACACAAAACCATTAAGTGACTGGTCTCATCTCAAAGGGAGTTTAAGAATGCAGTGCCAGGGATATCCTTTATCTTAAATCTAAAGTTAACGCTAAAGTTCTGTTGATGCTTCAGTTTTAAAAAGCAGAATCAATTTTACCCATTGATAGACAGTCTCCATGTCCTCACTGGATTATCCTCACGATCTTATTATGACTTTAAAAGAAGAGCTCTCGAATCACCCATCATTTAATCATAGACTACACCAGTGTTTAAATAATAGACAAGATATAAAAAGTGTTTAGGAAAGCTCTCAGACTCTTAGGGGCTGTTGAACTATGAACCATATTAAGAACATCTAGCATTTGGCCTGAATAAAACTGGAATAACATCCTATCATTCCTTATTCCCTGGATGACAAATTCCTACTCAGAAAAATTAAGTGATAAACAATCCAGGTCAGATGGATGTTAAGTTCTGTGGGGTGAAAGTGAACCATACCTTGATCATACCTTGGTGGTCTTGTCAATACACAGACTAAGCTTAGTAGTTTTGTGACTAGCTTTGCAAAGAAACAGATCATTGTTTTGTCTTAAATTGAAGATGAAAAATGGAGGCACTTGAGAAGGATCAAACAAAGGGCATAAATGGAACAGTTGTAGAGGAGAGAGGAAATATTCCAAAAAGTAAAGATGACTTTTGAAGGACTTATTCGGTAAGAGAACTATAAGCTATTGTCTTTTTTAAACACAGCTATTGTGTTTTATTTTTTTAATGGGAAATCAGCACCTTGCCTTGCCTTTCTTTTTTTCCTCAATTACCCCTTCCCCTTGAGACTTGGACAGGTAAAAGAGCCCATTAAAGGACAATAATGAATAACATCTCTACAGAAATTATATTCATGCAAAGATCATGACATAATATTAACATGCAAAAGTCCATTCTGGAGCCCACACTGTGATTTGCTGTGTCCCAATAATGAGACAGTTGTTCCTCAGGGACATAATGTAGTTTACTCAGGGCATTTATTCAAGCTTGAAAAATCCAAGGGGACAGAGAACATAGGAGGTTAATATTCAAGTGTTAATGAGGACTTAGGTAGTGTGCAGCCTATATTGTACTAATTAAAAATAATTGCATGGTCCTAGAAGTAGGGAGCGTTCACAAAAGAAGGTCTCAAGGCCGATGCCATGTCTCTGGATTTCCAACATGGATGTGCACCAACCTCAGGAGTTACCTTTCCAGGAATAATTAGATTCTGGGAAAACTACTTTCTCCAACTAAAAGTATGTGCACCTGATTGAGATCAGAAAGTCAATGTTATAGTTTAAATTGAGAAATGTCTTTTTCCAACACTGAAACTTACTTCAGAAAGAGGGAGTAAGAGCTTGGCATGAAAAGGGATTAGGGTGAGGGGGCGAGAGACCATTCTGTTCTGAACACCACCACCCCAAGTCTATCCTAGGTCTCTTGCAAAGAAGGAAATCTACTACTGTGATTGTTCTGATACATGTATGTTCCCCATTAGAAAACATGCTCATTCACCAAGATGGTGCCTCTAACAAGCCAGTCTTCCTCCTCAGTATCTTGCCAGGTGGTCCTGATCAGCAGCCCAGCACCTGGTACGTGGTCAACACCATGCTGGGCGTGCAGGCTGCCAAGGGCACACCTAGTGCCTGGCACTTGATGGGTTAAGTGACAGAACTTATTGCCCAAGGAACATGAATGCGATTTTCTGCTTCTTTCCAGCACTGATATTAAATCATTAGGTGAACTTTTCCCTTATTGTGCAATTAGGAAGAGATTATGATAGGTCAAAAATAGTCTTCCCAGGCCTGTTCCTTCTTAGCTGGAAATTGATTTCCGAACACATTTCACCCTTGGCCACATCTAGTGATCCGCGTGCTCTGGAAGGTAATAATAGGAACATGCATGCTTCATGCTTAATTGTCTCTCAAGCATGAGCTGTGGAAGGAGGAGGAGAGCCTTTCTCAGCTCATCAGCATTGAGCTCCGAGGAGCCGTTGCCCAGAGTGCCCAGCACAGGAACTGGCCCGTCGTAGGCCAAGGTGACTATTTTGTCAAAGATGTTTCTCTCTTAAGATCAATCTCTTAAGACCAGAGGCACAGGGTTGAGAACCCCACCCACACCACCCACCTGCAAGGATGGTGGAAAAGCCCAGAAGGGGAGGAAGCCAGTTTAACCCCTCAGCTAACAACTTGTCTGAGTCAGTTTCCCAAGTAGCTGGAATAAAGCGCCATAGACTCAGCACAAACAAACTATTCATAGTTTTAAAGCTACACATTCAAGATCAAGGTCTTAGCAGCGTTGGTTCCTTCTGCAGGTTGTGAAGGAGATTCTGCTTCATCTTTCTCAACCAGATCCTGAGAGCCTCTGCAAGGTTGAGCTCCCAGGTGCACTCTCCCTGTCTCCTGGCTTGTCTTCCCTTTTCAGTTGTCTGTATCCAGATGTCCCCTTTGCACAAGGACACCTGTCGAGATGGATGTGAGCCCAGCTGATGATCCTTTTTAATCCGCTTCAAACATCCATTTCCAAAGATGGTCGCATGAACAGGCACTGGAAGGTCCAATTTCACCCTTTGAAAGGAAACATTTCACACCATAGCAATGGTTTTGGTTTCTGTGATTGGTTTTGGTTTTGCTCTTTTGGAGGGGAGGGGTTGAATCGGCAACGTCTTTGTGAAAACAGAGGCCAAGGCACAGAGCCACACAGATCTGTGCTTTCCTTTTCATTCCCAGGAACCTTCGGGGTCTAATCAGACATGGATGTATGTATGTCCAAGTCATCAATGGATGATAGATGGAATTTCTACTGCAGTCGATGTTTGTATTGATCTCTAGCCTTAGCTGTAGAGCTATATATCTCTTAATCATATCTTCGCTGTTCCCTGGAGATCATCTTCTTGCTGGATTAGCTTTGCTAATCTGCTGTCCGTACAGCTGCCAGGAGACAGTTCTTAAACAAAACTGATGATTTCACTTTTTACCCCCTTCATTGTATGGTTATAGAGTAAATGCAAGCTCCTTATCAAGACACCCTAGGCCATTCTTATCACAGATGGGGGAGAAATTTATATATTTAAGGGTGATGAAGGCAATTTTAAAGGGGAATCAACAGTCTTGATAACATAGCATATCCACCCAAAAATTACAAGTTCAAGGGAAAAACACGAAGAAGTGATAAAGCAAAAATTTTAGTCTGATTTTATTAGTCAATAAAAAATTTTGACAATAAATGAACAGCAGTCAGAAATATACACATCTCCA
>PVHY01031552.1:0-12570 GCA_004024945.1 Uropsilus gracilis | reverse complement strand
CCTCAAGTGTGCTGATTTGTTCCTCTATTTCATCTATTCTACTGCCATGGCTTTTGTGTGCATTTTTGAGCTCATCTATTGCAACCTTTAAATCTTGAGTCTCTTTCAACTTCAATTTTAGGGAATCATTTTCATTCTTTAGTTCGTTGATTAGGTTATACATATTGATGCTTTCTTTTTTATACGTTTCAACTTCTTTTCTTAGTGCATTAAATGCTCCTATCATACTGTTGTCCTTTTTTTCTAATTCTTCTCTTAATTGTTGGAGTGCATTTAACATGTTGATGCTGGAATCTTGTTCTGAGATACATATAATTTTTCATTGTTCTCCTTGGTGTTTTCTGGAGATTTCTTTTCTTTTATGGTGATGGATTATTTCCTGTAGGCTTGCTTGCATGTTTAAAGTTTTTATCCTTACTGTGTTTTGCTTTCTAACCTGTTCTACATATTGAGAATCGATGGATCTTGTATTGGTTGGCATGTTGATGGGAATGTTTTCCATGTTGAAAGTAGATCTGTACTTTGGTACATTGTGCTGGCACCAGCCATTGACCTCTGGCAGCTAACCTGGGTTTGGGTAGGGTGGTGTGGTTTCCCTGAGGAACCTGGATGCGGGGGTTGGTTTCCAGAGATGGCAGAGCAGGCAGAGCGGCCAGCACAGTGGTGGGTCCTTCCCAGAGGCCTGGAGCCAATGCAGGTGACCTCCGGCGGCTAACCTGCGCATGAGCAGGGTGGCCAGGTTCCCTGAGGAATATGGCTGCGGGGGTTGGCTCCCAGGGATGGCAGAGCAGTTGGAGTGGGCAGCGTGGCTATGGGTCCCTCCCAGAGGCATGGAGCTGGGGCAGGTCACCTCCGGAGGAGAATCGGGCGGAGAATTAACTTTTTAATGCAGGTCTTTTGTTCTCTGTGTGGGAAACATCACAAAAACAATGAGCACTGTCGTTTTCTTTCATCCTTTTCCCTAAATTGACCTCCCCAGGTCACAGGAACCCAGAGTGACTGGCAGGGTGTCACATGACTAACACCAATCATTTCCAACACCAGTCATTCTCAGAGGTCTTTTTAAGGAAACTTGAAAATGTGAAAACTGTTATATAACCTGTTATTTTGTATCTCAACCCACAAACATTTCTTTAAAAAGAAAATTCTTTGTGTTTTTCAACCAGATGCTTACCAGCTAACATTCACACTGATCACTACCTTGTTCATTCGTTTCTACCACCCAAGGACTAAAGATATTAATCAAAGTGTGTAAGGTCCTCAGACTTAATCTGATTTGGTAGTAGAGACCACTATTCATTTCCAGTTGACTCTCTGTTCTCTGAATAAGCTAAGATGTAAAGTAAAACTAGGCAACTCATTGCCAGACTAACTTGTTAAAGGCAGATAACTCTATGAATCCCAGTCAGTGTTTGTTGGCCAGGCACACCCCCCTGTGCTTGACATATTGGGGTGGTGCTCCAGATGCCCTTTCTCTAGGAGCTGCCCTAAAAAAGGTGTCTGTTTCAACAATAAGTCAATGTTGAATAGTCTGAAGTTTCTAGACAGCCTTCTGGTCACTTCATATTGCAATGCTTCCCTCCTAACTATTTAATGAATCTTTTTTCTGTATTTTCCTTCTGTATTGAATGCTAGTTGAAATTATATGTCTCTCAGTAGAGTGTAGATTCTATGAAGGAAGGACCCTTTCCCTTCTTTTTCACAACCAGAGATTAGAGCAGTGACTGGTGGAGAACCTATTGCACTCAATGCCACAGTAGTAGCTTCTGTGACTGTCTTCCAGGACAATATTGTGTACACAGTAATTATGGAATGAACTCATGAGTTGCCTACTACCACATCTGAATTAAAATTGTGTCTATTTTTTTCTTTCCTGCCTGTGACCAATAATTTCAGTTGTCCCTTACTTCCCTTATCTCTCCTCCTCAGTCTGTCTACACTGATAGCCGAGACCCCATCATTCCCTTTTATGGGCAAAGGAGATATATGTCACTCTAACTTCTCTCTTGCCTTCCCCTCTCTGCCTTGCTTTTCTTGATAGCAAGTATCACCATTCAACAATATATAATAATAACAACACATTATTATTTATGCAGTGCATCTTTGTTCATATAGCCCCTCAAAGGGCCCTCATTGCTCTTGGGATAAAGGTTGCCTAGGTGTTAACGTGCCAGCCTCACAAGAATTCAGTGATATTCTCTGGAAGTCTTAAAATAAATGAAAGAGCATTACTGTGAGGTGTATAGTCTCATTCAGCCTTTGTGGAATACAGTTTAGTACCATCTATCAAATCTTTTAAAATGTGTATATTAACTGACCCATCTGGCCCGAGTCTCCTTCGAGTCCCATCTTGTGTCACCCATTGTCTACCCTACACATGATGATAGTGAGCTGAAGAATGGTATAATTGTACATTTGTACCTGTTTTTTCTTGTGTCTCTGCCATTTGTTAATTTATTGAATACATGTTTGACCACTTATGATATATTGGACCCTGTTGTAGATGTTGAGGATACAGGAGTCCACAGCGGCGAGCCCTTGCCTTCTTGTGACTTATAATAGACAATGAACAAGGAAGCACTACATAAATAATAAAAATAGTGTTGGATGGTGATGCTTTGCTATGAAGAAAAGCAAAGCAGAGCGGGAAGGACACGAGGGGAGTCAGGGTGATCTATATTCTCCTTTGCTAATATACCTTTCTGGTCCTCTGGTACTTTTCTGAAATCCATCTAACCGGGGAGCTCCTGAAGACTGGGGCTGACTGTGGCCTTTTTCCTCTTGTGCTAAGTAGGGTCTGATTTATAGCAGCAGAAGTCATGAGAGCCAACATGGCTGCTGCTTCTAGGACTACTGGAGGGTGACCAAAAGAGGGTAGGGGTTAAATCAGATGTTCTTTCTAGATTATTTTTTGTTCAGTTTTTCTACTTTTTCTGTTTTTTCCCCCTATTTCCAACATTTATGTACATTATAGTAAATTTGGAAAATAGTAAAGATAATGAAGGTAATAGTGACAAACCTCAGTATTCTATGTCTAAAGCTTTTACATACATGCACACATAAACTACACATTGCACACCATCTCTACTATTGTGCTCTCATGAATAAAGTTATAATGTTATAATGAGTCGAGTTATAATGTGAGTAAAGTCATAAAGTTTCTCTACAAAGATTGTAGAGAAATCTTTGGAATTATTTCCAATTATTCCTTAGAACATTACTAGAAGTAGCATTTCTGGGCCAGTTAATATAGACATTTTAAAATATTTGATAGATGGTCTAACCTGTATTCCACAAAGTCTGAATGAGAGTATATCCCTCACAGTAATGCTAATTCATTTACTTTAGACCTCTAGAGAACATGACTGTGAATTCTCCTGAGGCCTGCAGGTGAACCAGACAGACCTGGTGCATTATTCAAGTGTCAAGATTCATCCGGTTCTCTTCTGGAGTTCCTGCAACCAAATTCAGCATCAGTACAAACCCAAATTCTTGGATTTCAGATGCAAAAAGCTTACATTTGGGTGGCTTGACAAACAGGCCTAGAACTTGTCCCTTTGCATCTCCTAGATGTTGGGAAACCAGTCCCAGAGAGGTGGGTACAGGGGAGGAGGATGTGTCAGGGAATGTGATGCTGTGGACAGGATGGTACTCAGGGCAGGACTAAACACAGGCCCCTCACACCACAGCTTGTCATCAGTGGGGGTTTCTTTTGGAGGCAGACTCCAGCGATACTTAGAGAATCCAGGTGGTTTGGTTATAAATCTATTCAGTTCGTTAATCTTAACAACTAGTGAAACCCATAAATTTCTGTTGTTGCTTTTATAGCAGAGGACAGTTTTCCAGCCTGTAGCATTGAAGGATGAGTCTCTAAGCATGTGGTTTTTCCTTTCCTGAAGGGTCTTGCCATTGAAAGCCATCATGGTCTTTTATATCAGTTTCAGTTTGGGCATTTAATTTTACAAAAATAAAGTACTGGCAGAATTCAAGGCCCCCATTGATCCTAGCAAAATCTCATAATAACTGTTTTTCAAGGGTCTTGATCTCAATAAATATTTATTACCCTTTAGGGCCAGACTTGTTTTGTGAGAACTTTAGATGAATGTAATAAGTATTGTTTGTTTGTTTGTTTGTTTATTGAGACGAGGTCTCGCTCTTTTTGCCTGTGGAACTGCAGGCTCATGTTCCCCGGGGTACCACGGACTCAAGCAATTCCCAGCCTCAGCTTCCCAGGTAGCTGGGATTATAGGTGTGTGCCACCACCACCCAGCTATTTTTTTGGGACTAGGTCTTGCTATGTAGCCCCTGGTGGGACTCGAACCACAATCCCTGGCCTGGGCTTCCTAGACTGCCACTTACAGGCATGTGCCTACAATAAGTACTTAAATATGCACTGCTTGGTACACATAAAATTCCAGAGTTGGAGATTCAGAGGTCATTTCTGAGACTAGTTTTGTTGTTTAATGCTATACACATATATTTGATATGTGCTTTGAAGCTACGACTATCTACCTTGCTCTCCCAATGATTCAGGATTCATACACAGGAACTGTCTTCATGGGGGCGGGGGAGTGTGCAGTGATGACATCAGGCTAGCAAAGAGGGAAGTAGAATTCCACTCAGGTAGCTCTGGAGGCTTTATAGAGTGTGAGTGGGCTGCACACTAGTGCAGGGAGTGTTATGGAGCATCAGCAGTGGATATGAAGGTATCAAGAGTACTAGCATCAGCAGGTAGCTATGATGCAACTAGGTCTGACGGGCATGGGGAGTGAATAGAGCAGCCAAATCTGTGAAAATTGGGCAGGAGCACTAGGGTGAAGTGCCACCAGAAACACAGTTCACAGCCAAAAAAGAACAGGCTCTACCTTTTTTTCCTTGCCCTTTGGCCCAGAAAACTGGAGGCAAAGAGTTGGAGTGATTCCAATTATTGGGTCACTCCTGCAGGGAACCTTAAGTTAGGATTTGGAGTAGATTAACCCTAAAGTCTCTGAAGGTCTTGATGTGAGTGTGTTACACAAATGGTTTTACTTCATTAGTTGTCAATAATAGTGATAGGATGCTGGAGACAGGAAAGAAAGGAATGATGAGAAAGCTTTAGCTTATACTTGGTGGAGCTAGGTCATGTCAAAACTCTTATCTACCTCAGATCCATTATTTGAACATAGTTTATGTAAAATTACTCATGCAGGGTAATACATGATATTGATGTCTGTACCCTAGTAACTTCAACTACACCTGCAGAGCTTACAATGGTAGGGATTCTTCTTGGGAATGAGTGATCTTCAGGACCCTGTGTGGAACCTCTGGACAGATAGGGAATGGAGGCATGACTATAAACGTGATTGTGTACTAAGGTCTATAAGGTGCATCTACTTTCCTGGTAATTTTGAGTGTAAAGTTTACATTAATTTAAGTTTCTCTTTTGTCCTTCCACCTACTTAGGTAGCCTTTTACTTTGCCCCATACTACGGAGCAAGTGCATTTGTATGCTCTGTTTTCAGAGAAAAAGGTCATTTTAGGTTCTTCTTGCTCACATTTTGAGAACTGGGCAAGATATAGCTCTTAACACTTCATTAGTGGCGTACCTGGGCTATGAAACTATGTCCCTTCTCTTTCTTTCTTCTCCTCTTTCTCCTCCCTCCTTGATTCCCTCCTTTATTCCCTTCATCTCTTCTCTCCATTCCTTCTCTCCATCACTTTCTTTCCTTCTCCTTTCCTCACTATCCCTTTGCCTTTTTTACTCTTTTCCCCAAGGTGCTGGACTCACAAGGGAGGATGATTAATTCAAGGGTCTGAGAATCCGGCTGAAACTGGCTTAGGTCCTTTACATTCTATAAAGAGAGATATCCAGAAAATGAAACTTCCTTTTGTTAATACTGGCTGCTTTCTATAACATAATTTAAATATACTTTATGCTGACAAAGTCTATCACAAGGTTCACAAATAAGAGATGAAGAGGAAAAAGAAAAATGGAAAGAAGGTCATAATGGGGAAAGAAAGCCCCCATATAATTATGTTTGAAGGAGGTCATTATCAGTAAATTCTCAGGACAGGGCTAAACATGGTTTCGTGTGCACAGCCAGGTGCTGAGTGGGCATTTGGTTACTGATTGAGTGCTCCTTTCACTTTGGGGGAAGAAGCAAAGATTTGAACATAAATCAGTGTAAATGGTGCAATAGCATGTAAAATACTGGGTTAAAATCTTATTTTCTTGTTTTATGTGAAAATCTGTTACAGCATGTTTGACATGGAAATAGATTTGCTCTTATTCACAGCTGCCATTGCCTGATATTAAAAATCCCTTGCTGCAATATAAGTTGTTTGGAACATTAGTTCTGAAATACCAAACCAGATGCTGTTCATCTGGGTTTAGTTGTTTCTGCCTGATGTGGCAGGGGTATTTTTCAGGTTGTTTTTTATCACTGGGGTGGGCGGGAGGACAGGAAGAACTTCAAGGATGTTCCTGTTTTCTTCATATAAAGATGTTGAATGACAGTGAATTTGAGTTTAATCACATATTATGAGCAAAAATGTGATTAATCAAAAGAAGTACACTTCCTGTAGTATGGTTTGCAAAATTTTTTTTAATAAAAATATAATTGTGATAACTTTAAAATGCAAATTAAACTGAAGTAAGAAGAACCCAGTCAACTCTCCAGAACATTCACTCATTTGGAAAATTTTCTGTCCTCTGCTTTAAGAGAATGGAAAAAAAGCTAAACAATTATCATGAATTCATTTTAATAACCAGCTTCCAAGTTGTAGCCTGTGGTCATTATGGTTTCAAGTTGATAATCTTGATTTTTTTCTGTATCCATAAAAAATTCCCAGAATGACTTTGTTTCTTTCCTTTGCCCAAATGTTTATGAGTTTTGTGAGTTTTTGATTTTCAGAGCAGGCTTACTAAACTTGAATGTACAGATGAACTGCCAAAAGATCTCATTAAACTGTAGAGTCTGATTTGGTTGGGTTGAGAATAGTGCCAAAATCAAGCATTTCTGGTAAACTGACATGTAAGTGGGTCCTGGTGAGAGGACCCACGGAGGGTAGGGATTTAGAGACGGTAATGTATGTAGGGAGAGAGAACTTCATTATATAATGAATTTGTTATTCTTATAGCTGAAGAAATATATCGTGATGACTAATTTTTGGAATCTATGCAATTAGAAACTTTGACAGGATTTATAGTTTACTTCTTCAGTTACACTACTCTTTCAATTTTTTGGCTAATCAAGTGCTAGATATTGTAAGTTGTGTTTTTAACAGATACCCAGGAACAGAAGGAAAAGAACCAATAATTTAGAAAGCAAACTCTTACTTAGGTAAATTCATTAATTATTAAAATTATACATTTTTGTTGAGGTAGTTAGTTTACAACCCTGTATGTAATTTAGGGGTCACACTTCTTTACAAGTATGTTACCACACCATTCTTACACCAATGCACCCATAATCCTCCATCTTAGGTCTTGTGCCTCATCTGCCCTTAATTTCCCACTCAACTCTGCCCCTTTGGTAGTCTGACATCTGCAGTCATATTTCTAGATTTTGTTTTGATTTAGTTTTGTTTCTTGACATTACATATATGAGTAAAATCACTCCATATTTGTCTTTCTCTTTCTGAATTATATCACATAGGACAGTCACCTCTATGTCATCCATGTTGTCACAAGTAACAGGAGTTCATCTCAATCACAATGTTTTATTACTTTTTTATAGATGAATGGTATTTAATTGTATGTACACACATATCATATCTAAAATCCACTCATCTGTAGGGCATTTAGGTTGTTTAAATAACTTTGCTATTTTATATAGTGCCATAATAAACATAAAGGTACATATATTCTTTCATTTTTAGTGTTTTTATATTCCTGAGATAGATACATAGGAGTGAAGTTCCTGATCACATGGCAGATCTATATTTCATCTTTTGAGACACCTCTATACTATTTTCCTTCACAAATGGACTAGTCCATCTGATTGAGATTAATATCATCATGGTTTTGATGCATGTTCACCTGATGATAAGTGGTGATGGATATTTTTTCCATCTGTATGTCTCTTTTGGATAAATGTTGATTGAACAATTCTGCCCAATTTTTTATTGGGATTGGGTCATTTTTCTTTTTTGTTGAGTTGTATGAGTCATTTGTACATCTTGGATATTAGCCTAGTCTCTGGAGCTTACTGTTTTCACACTCAGTACGATGTCTTTTGATGGTGATGCAAGTTTCTTTAACTATGCTTTTTAGTTTGATATAGTCCTATTTGTTTATTTTTGCCTTTATTTCTCTTGCCATTTCAGTGAAGTTCCCTGAAGTCAAAGTCTGAATATTTTGCCTATGTTTTCTTCTATTTTATGGTTTCTGATTTTGCATTAAAATTTTTAGTCCAATTGTTAATTTTTGTATATGGTGTGATATAGAACTCTCATTTCATACTTTTGCATGACCATCCAGTTTTCAACCAATTGTTGTAGAGATTTGCCTTCCTTCATATAATATACACTTGGCTCCTTTTTGTTCATTAATTGTCTACTTAAGTGTGGGGTTTTTTTCTGGGTCTAATTCTTCTCCATTAATAGGTATGTCTATTTTTTATTCCAGTGCTATACTGCTATAGTTTGTTATTATATTTGAATTCAGAGACTGATAGCTCCAGTCTTCTTTTCTATTAGAATTACCTTGACAATTCAGGGTTTTCAGTGGTTTAAAATAAATTTTTGCAATGTTTTATTACTTATAACATTTCTACATATATATGTACCATCGAATGAGCATTAGAATATATACTCTATTAGCAAATCTGAAAGCAAATTAATCTCAGCACAATAATAGTAGGGAAATTTAGCACCATACTTAAACATCTATGAACAGATCAACTAGACAGAAAATCAACAAGTAAATAATTTTAGATGAGCAATTAGAAAAGATGGACTTAATGTATATTTACAGAGCACTGACTTCCTCTCCACAAAACAGTCTACATTTTCCTCAAGTGTACACAAGCATGTTGAGTCACTAAACAACTGTCAATAAATTCATAAAGATTGAAATCATACCAAACATCTTTCATCACAATCACAATGGTATAAAACTAGAAATCAGCCACACATACACACACACACACACACACACAAAACCTCAAAAACAGCTCAAATATGTGGATACTTAATACACTACTCAGTGACTCTGAGGTCATAGAGAAAGCAAAAAAGAAATTAAGAAAAAAAAAAACCTGGAGACAAATGAAAATGAAGACACGGGCTACCAGAAACCATGGGATGCAACAAAAACAGTACTTAGAGAAATATATAGCAATACTACCCTAT
The DNA here is from genome assembly GCA_004024945.1 of Uropsilus gracilis. Classification (NCBI taxonomy): domain Eukaryota; kingdom Metazoa; phylum Chordata; class Mammalia; order Eulipotyphla; family Talpidae; genus Uropsilus; species Uropsilus gracilis. The sequence continues at coordinate 3,237 of PVHY01031552.1, read as the reverse complement.
TTCAAGAAAAATCCAACCTTACACCTTAAGGAACAAAAAAAGAACAAGAACCAAGTACTACTATAAAGAAAGGAAAAATAAAATTTAGAGCAGAAATAAAAGAAATCATAAAGCTAGTTCAAAAGATCAGTGAAGCCAAAAATCTGGTTCTTTGTAAACATAAAATAGACAAATCTGTAGCTATGCTCACTCTCATTAACCAAAAAAAAAAAAAAAGAGAGACAGAGAGAAAACTAATAAATAGAAGATGAAAATGAAGTTTCAACAGAAATTGCAGAAATGCTTATGAGACTACAATAATTATGTGCCAGTAAATAACCTAACAGAAGTGGGCACATTATAAAAAGCATGCTACCTTCCAAGATTGAATTAGCAAGAAAGGGAAAACCAATTCCAAATAGGAAATTGAAATAGTAATCAAGTCTCAAAAAATCAAAAGCCCTAGACTCAGGTTATACTACTGAGTTCTACCAAACTGTCAAAGAAAAAATAATACCCGTTTTCAAGCTATTTAAAAATTTTTGAAGAGGGGAATTACTTCCAAAATATATTATGAAATTAATATTCCTTTGACAGCAAAAGTAGGCAAGGAGATTACATAAAAATTGAATACTCTGTGCTAGTATCTTGAAGAACACAGATGCAATACTGTATTTTTGAAACCAAGGATAGAGATGTACTTTTTATAGTTGTACATAGTAAGGTGTGGAACTAGGGTATCTAAAGAATAATATTCTTTATGTAAAGACTATAGAGTATAAAGAAATTATATTCAGAAGCATGTAGGCTGTGCAGAGATGTTTTCCTAGAAAGAGAAACCATTTATTTTTCCTAAAACACAGTCCCAGTGTTCTTCTATGTTAATTTCTTTCATTTAATCTCTGGACTGTACACTATGGACTGACCATGGGACTTGATCTCTCTGTAAACATGGACTAACACTTATAAGAAACTAGTTATTGTAGATGTTGTTTACTTTTACCATACTCAGGACTTCATAGGTTTCATAGACTTCATATATTTCATTCCAAATCTATGAATTAAATGAAGTGCCATTTCAATAGGCTAAAAGTAAGACATCCTGTTTTCAGTGTTTATTCCAAAAGTTGGCTTGTTGTCACTAAGAGCTTTTGTTTTGGATATAGCATCCTTTAAAATTCTAATTTTTCAAAATTATTTTGATTATTCTGATTATAGTCATATAAATTTCAGAACTAGCTTGTCCGTTTCTACAGCCAACTAGCATTTTAGGCCTGATTACCTTGAATTGTCATTGGAGAAAAATCAATACTAACATTAATGAAGTAATATGATGTGCAAATTAAGTCTGAAAAAGCCCTACAACCTTTAAAAAGAAAAAGCAACTTCTGCCATTTGAGAAGCCTTCACGTGAAAAGCTAAAAAATCTCATTGAGCACTTTTTAATGGTAATTGCTTTTTCCAACTGTAGGGTTTCTATTCCTGCAAAGTGCTTTCATTGTCAAAACTCCGTTGTTGTGGGGCTAGTAAACTTAGACTTACTCATCATGTAAATTGCTTCTGGTAGGATAGTTTGTACTAGTTTGTTTTTAGAGCATTCTTACAGGGTGACATAAAAGTGCAACAATTTTAGAAGTGTTGGATTATTATAATTCATTATTTTTATAGTTGAGGTAAAAATTTCTTGGGACGATATTGAATTTCCAGACTCAAATTCTACTCTAGAGAGCTCTGTATGGAGGATTATGGGAAAATATCAAGGGATGGTGAAGGTTCTTGTGGTGAACCCAGAGGAGGAGCTGTTATCAAAACTGAAAGAAGACATATAGTTATGGGGAAAGCTCCTGAAAGTGAGAGGACTGAGACTGTTTAGTGGTGACATACTGAAAGGCATCCAGGGAAACTAGTACCCCAAACTCCCCTTCCTCTCACTCTTCTGTTTCCTGATTGAACTTCTTTTTAATTGACTCTGAACAGAAATCTGAGAGTCAGACATGAATGTAGCCCTTAGAGAGATATTTCATGGAGTACTGAGCAGAGTGAGGTGGATGTGGAGGAGTAAAGCAGGGTCTTCACCAGAAAAGTGTCTACAAGTATTTTCAAGAAAACCTCTTTCAGAAGGATTTTGAACTTTCACAAGTACTGCAGGGTGTCTCCAGGAAACAACTATATTCTTCTACTCATGCTGTCCTGCAGCTGTTCTTACCCACCAAACTTTGCTCCTTAGAGTATTCCCTAAGTGCTCCTAAGATATTCCCAAATGACAGACAAGAGTCAGGGAACATAACCTAAAACAGCATGCTTTAGCACAGTATTTCTTTGAAGTTTCAGCTTTATTTCAATAGTTCAGAAAAGTCTCCATTTAATTTTATAAAATTTCCCTATTAACCGTAGGAACATGATGAATCCACCTTAAGCCCAAATTAAACCTGAATAGCAGGGCTCCTATAAACTATTTAGTAATTTTTCAGTAATTACTTTAATAATAATTCTTTAGTAATTCACTTCCTGTATATCAGACTCTAAAGACAGCTGAATATACCCTGCTCACGCCCAGGTTAGCAGCTGGAGGTCACCCGCGCCAGCTCCACGCCTCTGGGAGGGACCACCCGCCGTGCTGCCCTCTCTGCCATCCCTGGGAGCTAACCCCCGCAGCAAGTTTCCTCTGGGAACCCACCCACCCTGCTCATGCCCAGGTTAGGAGCTGGAAATCACTGGTACAAATTACTAAACTAAAATACAGATCTAATTTCAACCTGGAAAACACCCCCATCAACATGCCAACCAATACAAGATCCATCGATTCTCAATATGTAGAACAGGTTAGAAAGCAAAACACAGTAAGGATAAAAACTTTAAACATGCAAGCAAGCCTACAGGAAATAATCCATCACCATAAAAGAAAAGAAATCTCCAGAAAACACCAAGGAGAACAATGAAAAATTATATGTATCTCAGAACAAGATTCCAGCATCAACATGTTAAATGCACTCCAACAATTAAGAGAAGAATTAGAAAAAAAGGACAACAGTATGATAGGAGCATTTAATGCACTAAGGAAAGAAGTTGAAACGTATAAAAAAGAAAGCATCAATATGTATAACCTAATCAACGAACTAAAGAATGAAAATGATTCCCTAAAATTGAAGTTGAAAGAGACTCAAGATTTAAAGGTTGCAATAGATGAGCTCAAAAATGCACACAAAAGCCATGGCAGTAGAATAGATGAAATAGAGGAACAAATCAGCACACTTGAGG
>PVHY01031551.1:0-12570 GCA_004024945.1 Uropsilus gracilis | reverse complement strand
CCGGCCCGGGCATGTGGCCTGGTCACCGCCCGGGACACCGCCCGGCCACGGCGAGCACGAGGCACCTGCACGGCTGCTGGACCCTTGCCCGGACCCCTGCCCACGGTCCCCGGGGCCCAGCGTGGCTGACGTGGCCAGAGCCCTCCACGCCGACTTTACAAGGGAGGGGGAGGGGACGGGCGCGTCGAGGCCGGGAGAAGCCAGCTCCGCACGTCGGCGCGGGCGGCCATCAGGGCTGTGAGCCGGACATGAGACGCTGCCCCGTGGGTCTCGCTGACCGCGTCATCGCCGCTCGTCTGATACGCGCTTCCGCTCACCCCACGTCTTCCCGCGACCTCCGACACCGCAGCCGCGCCCGTGGGCGAGGGTGATGGCTCCGTCCGCCACGTGGCCCGGCTGCGGCCGGCACCGGCCCGGAGCCGAGCTGTCGGTGAAGATGGACTGGCCGGCGGGGCCGCTCCATCCGCGTGAGCCGTGGGGGCCCCGGCGCGAAGGGGAAACGCCCACGGCCGGCCACGCGGAGGCCACGTCCCGTGCAGCGCTGGGCCGCTGCTCCAGCCCGCAGCAGCCGGAGGCCTCGTCTGGTCAGTTCACGGGGGCCACCTGCACGTGTGCGGTCAGTTAGGAGCATCCGCTGCCCAGGCCCGGCCCGGCCCTCCTTCCCCTTCCCCGTTCAGCGCTCAGAGGAGCCAGAAGCCATTTGCGTGCTCTGGAGGCCCCGAAGAAGTTTGGTTCCCCACAGTCTCCCCCGTCCCATCCCGGAGCAGGTCGGTGATTGATGGACTCGCGGACGCTAAATGGGCAGAGGAATTGCTAATGCTCTGCGAGTCGCCGCGGAGCGAGGCCCGGGGGGCGCGGGGTCAGGGGCCCGGCCCGCCTTCCTGCTGGGGCTTCCGACGGACGCTCTCGGCGCTGTTGACTATTTATAGGGCTGGGGCCGTTCATGCATTTTATTACCGAAAGAGACTGGAAATGGTGCAATTTGCAGTAAATGGAATGCAGCTCGCCGGAGCCTGCGTGCCGGATGCCGGAGTCAATTTTCCTGGCCCGGGTCGCATTGCTCAGCGGAGCCCACTTCCGAGACGTGCCCGCCCGGGTGCAGGTGGGCACCTCGGCCCCCGTGCCAGCCGCGGCCCTGCTCATTAGGCGCCGGCGACCGCAAACCCCGCAACGGTGGAGTCTGGCTTCCGTAAAGACCCGCCAGGGAGCGGCGCTGGGAGTGTTTCCAATTTGGGGGTACATGCCTCCTTGAACGTTTATGGAATTTTAAATGGTTTGGCGGATATTGGACTAAGAAGAGGTCAGCCTCGCGAGCAAATGGGGCGGGCTCTTTTGTTGTGCAAGCTGACGCTTCCGGTGGGGAGCCACGAGCCGCAGGGGAAGAGGATGCAGGCGTCACGCCCCCAGGCGCTCGCCCGGTTCTCACGGGCGCCATGGGGGCGGGTGTGAGGGGCCACGGCGCCGGGAGCCCACGCCACGCTTTCGGGTCAGCCAGGCACAGGTCAGCTGGTGCTCGGGCGACCTGGGCGTGTTTCTTACACGAGTTGACGTCGTGCACCCCGGGGTGTCACGGGGACAACCGCTCTCCCTGAAACGCGAGCTGGATGCCGCCCGGCTGGTGTTTTGTCTGTCCAGCTGGCCGTGCGCGCCTACCGAGGGCCCAGGGCGGCCAACCGTCATGAGTGAGGCTGCTGCCCAGCTTGACCCTAGAGGGCCTCAGACCCCCCCCCCCCGCCTGAAACGCCTACACGCTGCGTGTCCCAGGAGCCTGGAGCGGTCACGTGGACGTGGCTGTGAACCAGGACGGAGCTGTGAGCGGTTCCCAAGGGACAGGTGTGCTTGCCGGGCCGTCCGCTGCTAACCGGAACCCCGAGGTGGGAGCAGGAGCCGCTCAAGGAGTCCCTGCGATGCCACGATGTCACGTGACGTCACAATGTCACGGGACGTCACAATGTCACGAGATGTCACGACATCACGTGATGTCATGGTGACGCTCTGGATGGCGCTTCACGGCGGCCTGTGGGCTCCCAGCAGACGGCAGAGGGGTCCCCGGAGGGTGTGTGTTGAGGGACGAGCCATCCTGGGGAGCCGGGGTCTCCTGCGTCATCTCTGCCGTGCTCCCCGCCTGCGGTGTCACCCAGGCTTGAGTCCCACCCCGTGTGTCGTACGTGGCCAAGGTGCGTCCCGTCGCTCAGGTGCAGAACGCGCTCTCCATGTGCCCTCAGGCCAGAGGGGCTCACACCCCCGCGCGTCTCCGGAACACAGCTGTTCGGCAGAGTCTGAGCCTGGGGGGTGGCGGTCGAGGGCTCCAAGCCCCTGGGAGGGAACCAGCCGCTCACCTGCTCCGGTGGCCTCCCGCCTGTCCTGCCTGCTGCTGCTCGGTGCTGGGCGGCACCTGTACGGGCTGCTTTCCTGCTCAGCGGAGACGCCGGGCCGGGAGGGCGGTGGGCACATCCCTACCCTCCCAGCTGTTGCCAGCGGGTCCCAGCCCTCCTCACGGGTGCGCTGAGGACAGAGGGGGCGGCTGTGTGGTCCTGTTCCTCAGCAACGGGTGCCAGCAAGTGCCTGCTGGACTCGGTCAGCTGCTGAACGTGGGCGGTGGACACAGCTTTCTCTCAGTTCGTAGCTTTGCACGAGCTTTTCTCCCTAAAGCAGCAGCACCACTCACGATGAAGAACAGAGATGTTGCGAACAAACAAACAAGGAACAAACGTGAATAGCTTCTTAGTCACCAGACAAAGCCAAAGAGAGAATCCGTAACCAGGAAGATGAAGACCTAAGCTCGATTGAGCCCACAGAACAGAGAGACTGACCGGATAAGATTGAGGTTAAGGTAGGCAGAGGCGATGGGGAGAGGATTAAGATGCAGCATCTTAAGTTTCATTTCAGGAGGCAGAGAAGGAGAGAGAGGGGCAACGTCTGCGGAGAGCATGGCGGAGATGATTTTAGAGCACAGACTCGTCACAGGGGACTAGAGCGTAAACTGGTCCAAGAGAGAGAAGTCGAGAGAAATCTGCACCTTTACGCATTGTAGCCACACTGAGAGCAGCAGACACGGGAAGATCTCAAATGATTCTGAACAGGAGAACGGCTGGAGTGACCACCGCCGTGTCCTGTTGGCGGTCAGTCAGCACCAGTCTTCGACTGCTTACCAGGCACACCTGTATTTCGGGAACTAAAGATGCATCACACAAAGACGAATGCCTGGAGTCGGTGCGATGTTAGGATGCGATGCGGCAGCAATTAAAGGGAGAAATCAAAGACACACACGGGAACTCTCCCCACCGCAAAGCTCTCGCTGTGAAGGACCGCCCAGCTTCCTCCAGGAAGAAGACACACCATTACGGGAGGCAGATCTGAACCACGGGAAGAAAGATGAGGAAAAAAATCAATAAACAATCTAACCCCTGGAAGTGTAAATAAGACGGGCGATGTCTTCTCGGGGGGCCCCTCTACAGGCAAAACTCAGGTATAAGTGATGGTGGTCTATGAGTTTGGGGCAGGCTGACAGTGTGGTCGGGGCGTTAAGACAATGAATAGTCCGAGACTTTGCTACGTCGGTCTGCTGAAACCCGAAGCAGGAGGGAAAAGGTGAAACAGAAGTCGGGCATGGAGGCTTGTGCCTGTAGTCCAAGCGCTGGGAGGCAAGAGACCAGGGATTGCTTGAGCTCGCGGATTTGAGACTACTCCGGACAACATAGCAAGAGCTGATCTCGAAAAATCAGCTGGGCACCGTGGCGGGTGCCTGTCATCCCAGCTACCTGGGAGGCTGAGGCTGGGGATCGCTTGAGCTTGTGAGATTGGGACTACCCCGGGCAACATAGTGAGACCTGGTCTTAAAAAAGAAATAAGCTGGAATGGAAATCAGGGTAAGGCAAGGGAAAAACACGCATACGCAGAACCAGATAAACAGAAAACGCAACCAGACGTGAACCGAAACACACCGCTGGTAAACGTGAGCCGCTCCGTTTCTTCAGCAGCAGGTCAGAGCAGTGCGGACCGCATGGAGGTGAGACGCGGACCTGCCCCCCCCCCACGGGTCAGGCCAGAAATGCCCTGGACCAGAAGACCAGACCCGGTCCAAACACCTGCCAAAGGGAAAGTCCAGAAACATGGTGGGATTTTGTGCCTGGGCAAGGAGCTCAGACGCAGGCCAGTCACGCAGGTGGCGGGCGTGGGCGTCAAAGGTGCGATGCGGGCCACACGGCGGCTGGACGTTCCCAGCAGCGGGATGCAGCCAGTCCGCAAGGCGTGGCGGCCCCTGCTGGAGCCCTGGAGACCCACGCGTGACGGGGCAGCAGCTCTTCCGTGGGTGCAGCCCTCGCACGGCGTCTGCTCCGCCACGCGGGCCACGGTAAGCTTGGCTTACGCTCCTGGAGCTGGGGTGACTCTGGAGAAGGGCCTCGTGTTTTCACTCATCAGTGGCACACCCAGGGTGCCACTGAGGGCAGAGGGTGGAGGGCGGAGGGCGGAGGGCGGAGGGCGGAGGGCGGAGGGCGGAGGGCGCTCAGCTGTCCAGCTTTGTTCTCAGGGTGGCAACCAGGCGACGTGTTCCGTGTGCGTGCAGCGCCGTACACGTTTGCGCGGGTGACACCGTTCACGGCACACCGCCGTTCCCGCTGCCTGTGCAACCGGAATGGACTCAGCCCCAGGTGGACACCACGCTCGCTGGGCTGCGGCGGGCAGCTGGGCTGGCCTCCGGAGTCGCTCTCCACAAGCATCTGCGGCTGGGAGCGGGAGGGCAGCGTCGGGGCCGAGCACAGCCCTCCGGGCTTCCGGACGCACGGGTGGCCGCGGCCTCGCCCGCAGGCCGCTCGGCGTTTTCTCAGCCGCCTCGTTAGCCCTGCCCTCGAGAAGCTGGCGGCGCTTACGGGCCGGGGGCAGAGCCTTTCCGGTGCCGGCGCTGCTGCCAGCTGCCCGCACCGGCGTCCTGGGGGGCGCGTCCTGCCCACAGCCACCGCGGAGACGGCGTGGGCGCAGCACATCTGTTCTGGTGCCGCCGCCGCCGAGGCCCGGGCCGCTCGCGGGCGGCGAGGCAGCTGGTGCAAGGGCTGCTAAGTGGGCGCCTCTCTCGCCCGGGGCCCGCAGCGGCCAGCGGACCTGGGAGCTGTTGGAGGCAGCCGCCTCGCTCGGGTCCCTGCACGGCCGTGACGCCCCTCGGCCCCCGTCGCTGCGGTCCGCGCTTCGTGCCACGTCTCCCCGTGGGCGCGCACGCGGGCACGGCTGCCGGGCGCCTGCCCCCTCGGCCACCCGCCGCACACCCGAGGGACCTGCTCGCCTCGCGGCTCGGGCCCTGGGCCTCCGCTCCCCCCGCCTCGTTGTCTTCTCCCTCCTAGTGCGCTGGAGGCTGAGGCTGTGCTCCCTGGGGTCAGCCGTCCAGCGGCCTCTCCCTCCCGGCCCACCCTGCTCCCGACCGCCCGGCCACGGTTCCCCCACCGCTGAGGGGCGCACCCCACGGGGCCCCTCGGAGCTTCCTGGGTGGCCTCTCGGAGGCAGGAATTAACCACGAGATGCGAGTCCTGCAAAACCCGTTGGCATCTGACCGCGCGCGGCCTGTCCTGATCAGCCTCAAACTGGCCAGGCCCTGGCCGGACGCTCGCCGCTGCTGGCTGACAGCACAAGTCCTGCCGCGAGGGGTCTCCGAGCTGACAGAACCAGGCACGGAGCCCCCCGGCCGCCGGAGCGCAGAGTCAAGGTTGCTGTGGTGGGAGGAGCCTGCAGCCGGAGCTCGTCCGCTGCCCAGAGCACCAGCTGGCCAAGGGGGGGGGCCCGCAGGCATGAGCCGGGGGGCCGGCCCGGGAGGAGTGAGGGTGGGGGCGGGGCTCGGAGGGGGAGGGCAGACGCCTGCCCGCTGGCTCCGTGGAGAGGACGCGGGCTGCCCACGAGACCTAGCCATGCCGGAGCAGGACGAGGCGCTGGGGGGTGTTTTCCTCCCGGTCCACTGAGATGGAGTACGTGTGGCTCCGTCCAGCGGCCTCTGTCCCTCGGGCGGGACGCGGCCACGCTTCTGCCTCATCGAGTTGGGCTCGTTGCCAGCTGGTCACACGGCTGTGGAGGAGCCGCTGACCCTCCTGGCCGTGGGGCCGCGTGTTGGAGAGCGGTGACCCCGCGAGGGGCTGGCTGGCCCTGCCTGGCCAAGCGCCCTGGCCGCGTGGCTCTCAGCGTCAGCCTTCCGATGGACAAAGGAGGCCGACGTTTCACTGGGTGCTTGTGCTACCGATGCGGGGTGCGTGGGCCCCTCTGGGAAGGAGGCGGCAGGGGTCCCCTTCACCGGCACACGGCGAGTTTGCTGCACAGGGAAGGAGTGGAGAGGTCGGCGTCGATGTGGCCAAGCCGTCGTCTGGACACGCGCTGCGCTGGCCAGGGGAGGGGTGAGCTGCACCACATTCCTGGATGGACCTGCTGCGGAAAGGCCGCCTTGGGGAGGGGCCGGGCTGGTCGTCTCAGACCACAGCCCTCCTGTCCCACCCCGGGCCTGTCCTCCCCCCCAGACCCTCCCAGATCAGCTCATCGGGTCCAGCCTCAGACTTCAGACTCCGGGGAACTCCCAGAGCGGCCTCCTCGAGTCGCTCGCCGTCCCTCCCCAGCTGGCGTGTCCCAGAGCCTCTGTCCTGCCAAGTGTTTCTGCTCCGGGTCTGCAGCAGCCCCGGAGGCTCTGCTCCTGGCGTCCCTCCGCTGTGGGGAAGGGTGCAGCTGGGAACCGAGCAGGTGCCCAAAATGCCCTGGTGGGCGGAGTCTGAGAGCCAGGCGAGGTGGACGGAGAGAACGGGCCCCCGTGGCCTGGCCAGAGGAAGCTCCTAAGGAGTGAGCTGGAGGTGGGAGGAGCCACGGTGGCCTGCAGGAGTGGCCGGCGTGGAGCGTGTGGCCCCGCAGCCAGGCGGCCTCGTGAGCTGGTGCCTGGAGAGGCCAGGGGTGGGGAGGGCTGACCTGGGCATCGGCCATGGTGGAGGAAGCACGAAGAGCCTTGGAGAAGCGGAGCAGCTCGGACACTGAGAGAGAAGACGACAGGGGAAGACGCCGGAGCAAGACTGGGCTTGCAGGGTGCCCGCCTCAGGCTGGGAGGGGCCGAGGGCGCCATCTTGGACGGTGTCTTTGGGACCGTTGGGGCTGAGCGTGGCGACGGGCTCAGGTGACGGCTTTTCCCTCTCCTGGTTAACGGCCCCGTTGGCAGATCCCTGCTGTTGAGCTGCTGTTGTGTGGCGGCTGCTCCGTGCGAGTGACGCGGACCTGAGATGTCTCGCTTGGTGGCCTTTGGCCCCTTTCAGATCCGGCCTCGCCGCTGCGTCTCGGCTGTCACTGTTCCTCCCGCGGCCGCGGCATGGCTCATCCCGCACGAGGGCTGTGTGCGTGCACGGAGGCTGTCGCTTGGGAGAGGCGCCACAGCGCGGGCGCGGGCGTGGGCGTGGGCGTGGGCAGAGCGCCGCCCTGGTTCGCGAGTCCACGGGCAGGCGGTCGTTGCTTGGCCAGGCCTCCAGCCCTGGTGGTGGGGAGAGACGGCTGAGGTGGTTCTTTGCTGCCCTGACCCGAGCTTCGTCTACCAGCAACGTCGTCACTTCGCTGTCATCGTGCGCTCATGCTCATTTCACGTCAGGAGCCACGGTCACGTCCGCGCTCGTCACGGTTCTGCGGCACGCGGTCAGCTCTCCCGGCGCACACAGCCCTCAGCTCCGAAGGGCTCGGGGCTTTGCGCAGACGGCGGGCACTGCGCCGTCACCGTGGGGACAGGCGTGGCCCGCGTGTCGCGTGGACGAGGCTCAGCGCCCAGCTTGACCCCACGTGGAGGAAATGAGACCGCAGCTGCTCTCGGGGATTCCTTCCGTTTTCCTTAAACGCCCCTCCGATCACTGCAACGCTGCTGCGTCCAGGGGCTGGTTCAGACCAGATCGGGGCATCCAGGCTGGGGTGGCCACAGGCCGGGGGCCATTTCAGCTGCGAGTGACAGGCTCGCCGTCCCCCGGGCCGTCCGTCGCCATGCATCACCGACGGAGGCGTTTCTGGGTTTCTCCGCCCGGCCGCGGGCTCCCGTCCAGGCCTCTGCGTGTCCCGCAGGCAGCTGGGCGTCCTGTGAGCTCCGGCCGCCGGCGGGACCCTCGCAAGCACGCGGTGCGCCTGGACACTTGTTGCTCCGTTTCTGTGCGCACCCACACGTGCTCTCCGGCCCCGACGCGGCGAACAGCGGAGGCGCTCGGCCGCCCGTTGCTCGGCCAGCACAGGGCAGGGCCTCCCGGGTCTCAAGCGTGCCTGCCTTCCCTGCTGGGCGCCGAGAGACCCTCCAGGCGAAGGCCCTGGGCGCTGGGGTGCGGGCGGGGCCCCTGGGAGCGGCCAGCGGCCGCGGCTGCCCTGGGAGCACCGGCCTGGGGTCCGGTCCTCGCTGCGCGGAGGCTGGGCTCTGGCTGTGTGCTGCCTGACTGGCTCCCACCGGGTCCTCAGCAGGACGCCGTCTCCTGGCCCAGGAAGCGCTGGACCGTCTAGCGACGTCCTGTCCGGTGCGGTCCCCTGACTGTGGTCATTCTCTCGAGACGTTTCCCTCCGTTTGTCCTGTGCTCTCCGGGGAGCCTGCCCGGCTCCTCGCGGTGGTTCCCATTCGCCGGGAGGTGGCCACTACTCTGTGTCCAGCGCCGACCCCTCTCCCGAGTCCCACGCTGTCCCCTGACCTGTGTCCTGCCCTGGGTCGCAGCAGCTGCCCTCCCACTTCTCCTGCAGCCTCGCTGCCGGCCTGCGCTGGTCCTCCGAGCTGCCCGCTGGGTCACCCAGCCCCCTCCGCCCCAGGACAGACACGGTGATGTCAGAGATTGTGATGTCACAGAGTCAGCGGCCGGGGCCACCTCGGCTGCGGTTCCGTGACGGGCGTCATCGCCCGAAGCCAGCGCCGCCAGTTAGATGCTCCCGTCCAGATAAGCGGTCGGTCGTCTGGGTGTGGCTTCGCTCTCCTGGCCTACCCTGTCCCTTTGAGGCCATTTCATTTCATTTTGTCTATTTATTCCTCATTCTGAAAGCAAGGGGCTCTTTATTTTGCTTTTCAGCATTTAAAAAAATTCTATTTCCTTTTAATGTCACACGAGCTCGGTCGTCAGTGCATGCTTTCATTCCCCTTGGGGACGCCCCCCGGCCACTCCATCTCCTCTGGTCACCGCTCACTGGTCCATGTTTAGCCCTGTAGTCTCTTCATTATCTTTCTTGGGTCAGGTGTGGCTCTCTTGCTTCTGATCAGGACTGACAGGAGTGGGAGCAACCAGAGGGGGCCCCCTCTGCTGACCGCGTGGTCCAGACAGCCTGCGCAGGTTGCCTACCCCCCAAGCGCCCTCCCTGCACAGTGGGGTGGCAGCCGGCCCCCCAGAGTCCCAGCCCCAAAGATCAGGCAGGCCTGGGGGGAGCAGCTGAGGCTGTTTTAGAGTGCACGCTGTGCCTTCGCAGAAGGAAATCCGCGAGACCCTGTGGGCGCGCATGTTCTTTGTGCGGTTTCGAACGTGGCTTCGTATTTCCGCCGTGTTTATGCTTTGCAAGGAGCTGGCGACTCCCTTGGGGCCGTCCTGGGGGTGTGACACCCCCTTCCCCCCGGTGCAGGCTGGGTCTCGGGGACTTGGGGTTGCCGTGAAGCTGGGTGTGGTCAAAACACCCGACGTGGGTGGGCGGGCCGGCCCAGCACCTCCGCGGGCCAGACCGGGAAGAAGAGCGAGTGCCCATCCCCACCCCCGCCCCGGGTCGTCCGTCCATCTGTCTGTCTGTGGCGTCTGTTGTCCTTCTGTCCAGGGCCTTCCTTGCCGGTTCCTCCGAGGTTCCTCCTGTTGAGCCCATGTCTCAGGCAAAGCTGGTTCCACGTAGCAGTTACTTTTGTCACGTTATAGTTAGTGAGGTGCTGTTGATTGACAGCACAGTCTTAGGGGTGCTTCACCCCATGAGTGGATGTTACTTCACCACACCCACTACCAAAGCCCCCTCGATCCTACCTGGACCCCCCTCCTCTTGCTCCCACCTCACCCTGTTTTCTGCCCGTCTCCATCATCTTCTTCCTCCTGGATGTCTCGGATTTGTGGTCAGCTTGCCAGTTTTGTCCTTTTCCTGTCCTGTCCTTGTCCTTTGTTTGGTTTCTCTATATTCCACCTGTAAGTGAAACTACCCAATATGTATCTTTTTCCTTCTAATTAACTTCAGTGAACATCATCCCGTCCAGCTCCATCCATGTGGTTGCAAATGGCAGGAGTTTATCATTTTTGATGGCTGTGTAGTATTCCTCTGCAGATATAAGCCACATCTTCTTGATCCATTGGCCTGTTTTGGGGCAATTGGGTTGTTTCCTTATCCTGGCTACTGCGAACAGAGCTGCAATAATCACAGGAGTGCGGTTTCCTTTCCAATTAGTGCCTTTCTGTCCTTTGGGCAGATTCCTCGGAGTGGACTTAAGGCATCATATGGCAGACATCTGTGGACCTGCACCTGCCTGTTCACAGGGGCTGGTCCAGGGAAAACTCATTTTCATGGTGAAACGGGGAGTTGGGGGCACCCACAAACTGGGACCCTGAACAGGAATCGAAAGGACCTTCCTGCTCTGGAGAGGACATGGACTCCCCCCCCCCCCCCCGAGAGCCTCCTGATACTTCAGAAACCCCAGCACCGTCATCTGCATCCACTAGTTTATAATTAGTTGCTGGGTCAGCTACCAGCTTTGTCCTTACATCAGCCCGGCATCGAACTCCTCAGGCTCTGCCCGTCGCTCTGAGCTGCTTCGCTGCAAGTCACGCCATCCAGCTCCTTCTGTGCTACCACAGGGGCGTCACCTCATCCTTCCCCATGTCTGCACAGCACTCATGGGTGGACGCCTTCCGTCTTCTTGATCCGGTCCTCTAGCTGAGGCCAGAGCTTGTCTGCACGTCCCAGCACTGGGAGACAGTAAAGAGAGTATTGAATACACACACACACACACACACACACACTCACTCACACACACACACACACACACACGGATGAAGTTAAAAAAGCCGAGAACACAGCTACCTGCATTGCCAAGCGTGGAAGACGTTGTTCAGCTCACGAAGATGCCCCAGACTGTAGAATGCGCAGGATTTAGAAACCAGGGGAAGACAGCGAAGGGAGCAGCGAGTCGACCCTGGAAACCCAGCACCGGAGACAACGATCCCTGGAGAAAGTGCAGCAGGACAAGCGATGGGCAGGACAGCGCCACAAACGCTGGACGTGCGAGGGACCCCGGGTTCCCCTCGAGCCTCTTCTCCGAGCCGCCGGGTCTGCAGCCACGGCACCAGGGGAGACTGGCGTGGGCGTGGCGCAGGGAACCAGCCTGCAGGTCTGTTCCCGGCTACGGCTGTTAGAGACAATCTGTGGACAAAGCGCCCCACACGTGGTGACCATTGTGGACACAGTGGATGTGGGTGTTCGGCCTTGAAAACAGCGTAAAGACAGAGACGAGAGAGCGTGGAGATCGGAGCTGGGAGAAAAGGTGCAGGAAGGATGCGAACCCCAGCTGCTCCTTTCCGAGGGGGCTGCTCTCCGCAGGCTGCGAAGTTACAGAGACGTTCAGTTGTTTAATGCAACCGTCAGAGGCGTGAAAACAGAGACAGCCCATTAGCATTCATCACCGGAGGTGGTGAGGAGTGGAGCGGGGCGAGGTGTGGGCGAGGTGATGGAAGCCCTGGGGAGTCCAGGCTGGCTGCCTGAGGAGGGCTGCGGGGGAGGATGTGGTGGGTCGTAGCCGCCCCCTCCTCATGCTGGAGGCGGAGTCCGAGGTCAGGGTGACTGAACCTTTCGGGGCTGTAAGGTGGCTGCTCTGTTCTCTTCTGGGAACTTGTGGTGTTTTCAGATGCTCTCCTGGCATTCTAGATGGCACCTGCCTGCATCTCTGAACATCTGCCCTTTGCCCTGGCCCCCTCCGATGATGGCGTTGCAGCTTGAGCATCTGCACAGGTCCTATCTCAAGTACAGTCACAGGCTCAGGCCCCAGAGTCAGGATGGCAAGGACGGCAAGGACGGCAAGGCCGTCGGAGAAACAGCCCTTCAGTCTCGCAAGAGTAAGAAAGTCACATCAGGAACATACGAAACAGTCGTTTCAATATTTTATTTGGCACTTACGGAACAGACTTCAGGTTTGTATTATATTATAATATCATGCAAGTTATTTAAATGATCATTTAATAATTATCATTATTATTAAATAGTTGTATAATAAAATAGTAGTTAAGCAATAATATAATAATTATTACTAAGTAGTTGTATAATAATATAGTAATTAAATAATGATATAATTATTATTATCAAATAAGAAATAATCACTAAATAATGAAACAATTATATCTATCAAATAATATCGGAACAGTATCCTTTCCTAGAATAAAGAATCATGCTTATTAAATAGCAAACTAATAGCACACTTATTTTAACAATACAACGCAGAGCTAAGATACAGTCCTCTATTATCAGGTGTCCGTGAAGCCGACGACGAGCGTGCGTCAGCGATGGGCTCGCCACCGTGTCAAGCCAAGGTCAAGACGGACCGCAGACCTCCCCCCCTCTGCGCTTTCAGCTGGAGAGGAGGTGCCGCGGGCAGCTGGCGGGAACCTC
>PVHY01031550.1:0-12574 GCA_004024945.1 Uropsilus gracilis | reverse complement strand
TTACAAGCACGAGCCACCGTGCCCGGCCTGACTTTTATCTCTTTAAGGAATGTTTTCTTAGGTAAACATTTGGAGGGATGGCAACGCTTTATCACTCTTTAGAGGTATTCTTGCCTATCTTGTCTCCAGTTTTCCGGGGACAGATAAGGTAGTAAAATGAGGTGTTCCTCATTTCACAGCATGAGCCCAGTCTGTTCTGCGATAGTGTCCAACAGTGAGGCATCAAGCTAGAGGCAGGCAGGCACCAGACAGAATGAAATGCCTTCAAAGCCAAGGTAGCCTCTGCATTTTTTAGCCTGAAAGCAATGGAAAGGCAATGAAAGGTTTTCCTTGTTTGTTTTTTAAACAGGGAACAAACATGACGTAATATGTTCTTTTGAAATTTGGGACATGGACTGACAAGACTAGTAGAGAAGCCTGTTAGGAAGCTGGTGATGGCAGCTTGAACAGAGAGAAGTGGCTGACATGCAGGGCATCTGGTGTGTTTGTCAGACAGCTACCATTTTGTGCATGAACACAGAGAAGTTGCCCATGTATCAAACACCATGCTGGATGCTGGGAGCTCAGGGAAGAATGAAATCATCCAGAAAAAACCACATAGGGATAGTGACCAATGGGGTTTGTGATAAACTGGATGTGAGGACACCTGGGTTTCCACCTGGGCGGTAAAGAAGATACATCTCCTGAAAGAGGGAGCTGGGAAGGCAGGGGCTGCAGTGTGGGTGACAGAAAATGGTGGGGTGCATTTTGGACATAGCAAACATCAGGGTGCTTGTGATACTAAGCAAACATGTTCCCCAGGTTATTTGGGGTTGAGGGTAAGGGCTGAGGGGAGAGAGCGGGGATGCAGGTAAGATGGTGGGTTGAGTTCAGGACTAAATTAGAACCAGAGCAGCTAAGAGTGAGGAAAGCTGTGCTGGGCTGAGTTGGAGAGAAGGGTTCTTGACAGGGAGAGGAGGTCACTCTTAAATGTCAAGGGAATGGGACCAGCAAAACCAGATTAAATGGGCGGTGAGCTACCTTGCTGAGTAGGCTGCCATTGTTTGGAGATACTGTATTTATACAATCGCTGTTAATGGGCACTAGAGTTGTTTCTATATTGTGATGATTTCAAATAAAGCTGCTGTGAACATTTGTGCACAAGTCTCAGTGGACATGTGCTCTTGGGAGGAGGGGGGAGGAGGGAGATGTGTGTTCAACTTTTTAAGAAACGATCACTCCAGTTCACACTCCCACAACCCATGTCTGAGAGTTCCAGTTCCTCTACATCCTCATCAGCATTTGTTATGGTCAGTTTCATCAACTGTAACCATCTAATATGGGTAGAGTGGTAGCTCACTGCCCATTTAATCTGTGTTTCCTTAGTAACTAGTGGTCCTCGATATCGTCTACATGAGCTTATTTACCATTTGTGTATCTTCTTAGGTGGAGTAATATTTAAGCCCTTTTTTGGTCCACTTCTTGACGTTAAATTTGTTATTCTGAGATACATATGCAGTTTGGGGAAATAATGCAGAGATCCTTCTGTCATTTACCAGTTTCCCCCAAAAGTATCATCTGGTCCCTGTCTGCCTCTAACTTCACGGGGAGTTTTTTGATTGCTTTTAGTTTCATTTTGGCAAGAGCATCTATTTTGTGTTAACTGAATCCCCTTGAATTATGGAGACTTATTTTATCACTTAAAATATGGCTCATATTGGTAGATATTCTTTGAGTATGTCCAAAAACGTATGCTCTGTTCTTACTGGCTGAGGATTCTATAAATGTCAATGAGGTGAAATCACTGGGCAGTAGCTCTTTGCATGGTATTTTTTATTTTAATTACTGTGAAAATCCTACAAAGTAAAGTCTAACTTCAAGGCAATCTTAAAACACAAAAATACTCAAAATTCTACCACATCTCTTAAAATACACCTTTTAACATATTGAAAATTGGAGGAAGTAATATAATCCATTTTATTCTGATCTCTGACTCAAGTTAGAGAATCACAAAATGTTAGAGCTGAATGAGACCTCAGAGACTAAACCATCCATCTCACTTTGCAGCGACACTGAAGGACAGAGATGTGTCCAAGCAACACTGGATTTGTACCAATCCTGCTTCCCCACCCACCCTCTCCCTGCTCCGCAGGGGCGCTCACCTGTTCCACCGTGCAGAAGATGTGAGCATCATCCTGCTGGAAGCGTCTGACTCGGGTCAAACCACTCAGAGTCCCTGACAGCTCATTTCTGTGAAGAACCCCAAAGTCAGCAAATCGAATGGGCATTTCCCTCCACGATCGTGGACGATGGGCAAACATGAGACTAGAAAAGAGGCAACAATACACAGTGTTTACATGACACAGGTGATTCTACGGACTTAGTCACATATCAAGAGATTACAACTAAACTGTAAGGTCTGCAAACATGTGATTCTTGTTCTCTGAGCACCAGTTTTTAAAAAATAGGTTCTTCTTTGAGGTGGAGTGAAACCCTGTGATCACACAGATCTGGAAAAAAGGAGATAATCACCTTCATCAAAGGAAGGGCCACAACCAAGGAGCCAGGATAGCAGCAACACAAAGCCAACAACAAGAAGTTATTAGATATGCTTGGACTAGTTACTTTCTATGAAGCCACCCCTGGAAATCTAAGCAACAAAAACAACAACAAAACAAGGGACATTGCACCAGAAAAGAAAGAGAAAAACAGGTCAAACACCAATCAATGAGTTGCAGGAAAGGGAGGTGGGAGCCACTGGAGGCAGTGAGAGGGGAGGGAGGAAAAGGATGGATCATAACTATACAAAGAAGACCAAGATTGTGTGCAGAAAATAAAAATATGAAATAAAATACATTAAAAACAAAAAATAGGTTTTTTCTATTACTGATTAAATCTCAAAATTACATCACGGCAGAGCTGTAAGAAACAAATCCTGTTATCGCTTCCAGAAATGCTGTTTCCAATCTTCTCCCACCCAGAGACTTTACACTTACTGTTTATAACTCATTTCAAAGGCCTTTTCCTACATGCAACCTTGATGGACACTTCCCCAAATGGGGCTGGCCATTCGCTCCTTATGTTCCAGCAATACTGGAACCTGCCAAGATGATGTCATCAATAGCAATTCTCTGTAAGGGACTATCTGGTTCTGGCGCACTCTGCTCATCAGCAGAGGGAGGAAGTGGACCACACTTGATCACCTCTGCATCCTGCAGTGAGTCCTGTGCACATTCCCCTGATGTTCTCTGGTGAACGCAAGAGCTCATCACCCCTAGGTCACCATGGATGGCCCTGCTGCCCTACTCTGGGGCATAGAACACAGAAGTGCCTAGTTTGCTTTCATTTCTCTTTGGCTTTATTTAAAATTACGGTGGAAATCACAGGCAAATGGCACCGAAGGGAAAACTGAGGAAAGAAATTGTCAACCTAAGTATGGACTCCCATCCAAGTACTAACCAGGCCCGACCCTGCTTAGCTTCCAAGATCAGACGAGATCGGGCGCGTTCAGGGTGGTATGGCCGTAGACAACCTAAGTATGGAGACTGTAAAGCCTCCACTTTTGTTTTGAAAGAGAGGTTATGGAATATTTACATCCGTGTTTCAGAAAACGTAGACACCTGGAACACCAAATGGTTTCTAGCGATCACTCTACACCTGCCAAAGATCGAACACACTATTTATTTTTTTTTTTTTACTTACTATATTTTTTTGAGACTAGGTCGTGCTATGTTGCCCGGGGTACTGCAGACTCAAGTTGCCTGGGGGTACTGCAGACTCAGGCGATCCCCAGCCTCAGCCTCCCAGGTAGCTGGGATGATAGGTGCCTGCCACAGCACCTGGCTGCTTTTTTGAGACTAGATCTTACTATGTTGCTCAGGGTAGTCTTGAAGCCGTGAACTGAAACTGAAGCGATCCCAAGCCTCTTGCCTCCTAGCGCTTGGACAACAGGCGCGTGCCACCATGCCCGGCCAAACACGTTTTATGTATGTGTGTATGTATGTATGTATGTATGTATGTATGTATGTATGTATGTATGTATGTATTTATGTATTTATTTATTTTTTGAGACTTGGTCTCACTATTTTTGCCCGTGGAACCGCAGGCTCTCGTTGCCCGGGGTACCACAGACTCAAGCAATCCCCAGCCTCAGCTTCCCAGGTAGCTGGAATTACAGGCTCATGCCACCACACCCAGCTATTTTTTTTGAACTAGGTCTCGCTACAGGCCCCAGGCAGGCCTCGAACCGCGATCCTAGCCCTGGCCGCTTCATAGGCTGAAGCTTACAGGCACGAGCCACTGTGCCCGCCGGCCAAACACGCTTTAAAAAGTAAATTCAATCTCCAGAAATGAGTAACAGTAACCACCATTCTTCAGATTCAAGAAATCACAAAACTCTGAGAAACAGAAGATTTAAGACCTAATTGTAAAGAAGTGTTGGAGGTGCTCTTAGGCCGTTTTCCTTTCTACTCACCAGTGCCCTGGGCAGTTCATGGGCTTAAGAGCAAACGTGTCCTTTTCCACATCAAAGCTGAACATGTTTTCGCTGTAGTGCTGCCAGTGGCCTGAGGCCTCCCAGAGCTTGCTGTTGAACACGTTGGGGGAGAGCACCTCTGTGAAGCCACGCTGGTGATATTCCTCCTTTCAGATAAACACATTTGAGGTTAAAATCTGCTGCAAGAGATCACAGTTCCATGCAAAGTAACACCGTAAGCAAATATGTTTACATTCAGGGTTACATCTTCTATTAATTCTTGATGGATGCTCCCTTCTGTCTAGCTGCGGTACTTTCTTGATCATAAAAGAAAGATGGATGCATTCTTCCTATAATTTTCACCTTGAGCACATTTGCTGTAAAGTGTACAACAGAATATTGTATATCATGTTTTAAATCTTCAGAAATTAGCAATTGAAATACTATATATGTAAGCTTCCTGTAACTGCAAACCTATAAATCCTTCCACATTCTAGCTACACAGCAGGGTTTTTTTCTTATTACTTGAGAGAGTGATTTTTATCACTGAGTGAGCCTGGATGCTGTGCTGAATGTTAATTTATAGTTCGGGCCTATTTATTTTAAGTAGAAATGAATTCGAACAGCTTCCCTAATTCAATCACTGGAAACAGAAAAAAGAGTTTTTCCAGTAGAATTTTTATTTTATTTAAACTTTGGGTTTTTTTTCCCCCTTCAAGACACTGATCTGGTGATCTTTGTTTGGTGTTCCTTAGACGTTCTAGATTGTCAATCACTTAACGGACACCTGGAACATATCTGCACTACAATATTTAGCTATATGAGAAAAAACATTATGACAATTAAAAATAAATGCAACATAGCATTTTAAAATTATTAGTAACAATAGTATCATGTCACTGAGAAAGATATTATCTGTCACTCTTCAGTACAGCTTCTTTCAATCCATCAGGAAGAGCCTCATTCTCAGTTTCCTATGTGCTGCTGTACCTACCCTTTATTTTCACTGAAAGAAAATATTAGCAGAATTACAGGTCACTATGGATGGCAGTAAATGCTTGGTGGTTATGTCAAATGGTTCTATAGCTTCAGATTAACTTAGGTCCCAGTTTTTAGCTTGTTTTTACTAGAGGCTATCTTCAAAGCTGAGCCCAGAGACAGGCACCAGTGGATTGTGAATCCACTCTGGATAGATGGATTCACTCATGTCAGCAGTGTATGGTTTCCCAAGGTGTTGAGAAATGATCTGCAACCATGCCTTGTGAGGGCTTGTGCTATTACGTCTATAGATTACTTTGTGCCATTTAACAAAAAATACTACATTGAAATAAAAAATATAATGTTTTTTGCCAGTGGATGCTGCCAAGTAAGCGTTGTGAAAATCTCCTCTTCCGCTGGCATCATGTCTCAGTCAGAAACAGAGCAAGGAAATGGGACAGCTGCAGAAGCTACTCTTTGGAGGTTTGGGAATGCTCACAGGCTGTGGGGTAATGAGCGATCCAAACACCAGGCTCTGGGTAGAAATGAACCTTGACCCCGACTGTCCACGGAATCTGAAAACAAATTCAAGGGTCTGGGTATGGTTGAGTGCGCCTTTAATCGCAGCCTACGGAGCAAGGTCAAGACTAGGAATCACTTGAGTCCACAGGTTTGAGACCTGCCCAGGACAACATAGCGAGACCTAGTCTCAAAAAATAGCTGGGCATGGTGGCGCACACCTGTAATCCCAGCTAACCTGGGAGGCTGAGGCTGGGGATTGCTTGAGTCCATGGTACCCTGGGCAATGTGAGTCTGCAGTTCCCCAAGCAACAAGGTGAGACCTAGCTTCAAAACAAACAAACAAACAAACAAACAAACAAATAAATAAAATAAAAACAAATTCAAGGTGGATAAAGTATGAAAAGCTTTACCTATGAAAGCAAATGTAGTCAACTTTCTATAAGAGAACAAAACAATGGCTTTGTGACTTTGAGGGTAGGCAGAAGAGTTTTAATTAGGACACAGAAAGCACTAGCCAGAAAAGAAAAACTAACACACTGAATTCCATTAAACAATAAGAACTGCTGATCAAAAGGCATCATTAAGAGAATGAATCCATAAGCCACAGGCTGAAAGAATACACTCACTATACAGGTATTTAATAAGGAACTCATTATGAATATAAAGCAAAATATAATAGTCAATGATAAAGAAGACAACTTGATTTTGGGCAAAATAATAAAATAGAAATTTCACAAGAAAGAATATACATGTGGTTAATCAGTGTATGATCAGATTTTTAACATAACTTTTCATGAGAGAAATGCAAAATAATATCATTATACCTGCCAGAATGACAAACTGACAAACCAAGCATTGATGAGGATGTGGAAGAAATGGAAAGCTCACCTACTTCTGAAAGGAATATTAAATGTTTTAACCATGTTAAAACTGTTCAGCATATTCTTGAGAAGTCAGTCACTACCACCCTATGATCTAACAATTCCACTCCTGGGTCTGTTCCCAAGAGAAGTGAGCACTTGGGTGTACATAAAAGATGTAAAAGGGTGTTCACAGCAGCTTCATATCTAATAGCTCCAAACTGGAAATAACCTAAATGTATGGCTACAAGACAATGAAAAGATTGTACAATATTCATAAAATGGAAGAGCTCAAAAACAATAGGGGATAAAACTATTATTTACAAAACTTGGATGAACTGCAGATAGTTAAACAAAAAGATCTGAAGATACAACAGCAAATACCAAATGACTCCATTTAGAGTTTAAGACCAGGCACAACTAATCTTTGGTAATGGAGATGATCTCAAGTAAGAGAAGAGGAAGCAAGTAAAGACTGGGAAGAGACCCAAGAGGACATTAAGAGAGCATTGAAGAGTTCTACGTCCACATGTGTGAAAATGTATTGAGCTACGTGCTTTAGAGTGGTGCATTTGAATGCAACTTACACTTCAGCCAACAACTCTGACTTCATTCTCTACTTGAGTATAGCCATATATGAATCAGGAATAGATTGCTTTCTCATGACAGAAGTATACCCTACTCTACTCAATTTCTGATTGAATTAAGAGGTCAGTCTTCACTCCTGGTAGAGAAGAAAAACCTTAGTGGGAGATAACATCATCTAAAGGCATTGCAGCTATTTTTATATACAGTATCTAGACTATTTAAAAAAAATCACTAGATATGGGATGATGCAAGACCATAAAACACAAACCCAAGAGAGAAAATGAAGTTCAGTTTTGTCTTTATTATCTGGGAGTTTGAAGTTCTCTAAATCATCTCCATCTGTCAAATCCTCCCATTCCAAGGGACCCACTCCTTCCCACCAATGCCCTTACCTTGGCATAACAGACCATTGGGTTCTGTGTGTAAATGGCTGTACAATTCAGCAACCCATACAATCAGACCTTGGGCCTGACCATCAGTCATATGTCTTGCATCTATAAAATATAAGAGATTCCTTTAAGGCCACCATTAATTCTCCACACTGTTCACACTCAACCTAGAGATTTCAAGGTGCCAAGGAAAATATTAATTTCCCAGCAAAAACTGTGCATTCAAACAGCAGCTTGTGTGGTCACTACAAACTGCTGACATCTCTGACAATTTTCAGTGATTCTTCATGTCCTAGTTCTCCATCCTCTAACTACCCTGGCTAAGCACCACCAGTCCCTCCAAGCCCAGGTGATAGACTCATTGGAGGTCAACCTTCAGCAGCACCAGGATGAGAAGAAAGGAAATTGAGTCTGGTGACACAGACAGAGGATTCCATGTACCTTTCCCCCAGGAAACTATTGAAGAAAGTGCTTTCATAAGTGAGAAGGGTGAGGGAAGAGGAAGACACAGCAGGAAGACAAATGGGATTCAGTATAGGAGAGATCTGAAGTAAGTAGACAAGATGTTGAAAAAAAAAAAGGCTTAAGATCATTTGGCAAGAATCTTAGCAGCAAGTTAGTTCCGGAGCAAGAGGACCGCTTGGAAAACAAATTATTGAGAAATTATCTGAATCATCAAAAGATGCTGCAAGGAGTTTCTGAGTTTTAATAGAAAGTTCAGGGTGAATTAGTGCTAGGCAAGTAGAAAACCAAGTAAACGAAAATTTTATGTGATTATTAATTATAGCAAAGACCAAAAAGCACAAGAAAGGAAATGCAATTCTAATATTACACGTGGAGGCTCTTGAGTATCTAAATAGTCCTAGAGAAGACTTTATAATTGATGAATTATAGTACAAGTAGGTATTTTACAGAATTGCTTTTTCACTCTTTGCTGTCAAATCCCCTGGTAGTCATATCACAGAATGAAGAGGAGCACATTTTGAGAAGCAAAGTGTCACAGTTTATTACTGTAGGCCAGATACAACACTTCCTCTTTAATAGGGACTTCCACATCTGATCAAATGCTTATCTTTCTTTTTTTAAAATTTATTATATATATTATATATACATATATATTATATATACATATATATACACATATATTTATATATATACATATATATGTGTATATATATATATATTTTTTTTTTTTTACATCATTGTATTCCCCAGCATTCTGCTACAACCATAAAATACTTATAGTTCTACTATAAGGTCTAGAAAACTTCTATGGTCTATAGCTACATTTAATAAAATTCAAGGATGAATTTTATTAGGGAAAATGCAACTTATCTCAATGTTTTTGTTAGAAGGTATTATTCAGTATTTCTCTTTTAGGTGCAAAATTCTTAATATTACTAATATAAAATAAAGGGCCCATTGCACTACAAGAGAAACTAGTAAAGTATAAAATGGAGTTGAAAAAGATTATTTTCTAAATTAACTTACTCGTATGAAATCCATAAGTGTGTTATAAATGAAGGCTCCTCTGGGAAGGAAAAAACAGCTTCCAGGACTTAGATCATGGAAAAAGAAAAGTTCTTGTTCCTAGATTAAAACAATAGTTGCACCTCAATCTCACTGCAGTTACTGAATGTTTACAATACACGTGACATGTGGGGACCCAAACATAATTAAGTTTACAAATGTTTAGTTCAATCTAGTAGAATATTTAGTTTAGAAATTTTAGTTGTAATTTCCACCTTTTGGCAGCTGACATTCTAAAATCTATAGCATTTACAGCTAACAATATATGATGGCATATGCAAAATCACGGTTCCTATTTACGGCTACTTCA
Source organism: Uropsilus gracilis (assembly GCA_004024945.1). Classification (NCBI taxonomy): domain Eukaryota; kingdom Metazoa; phylum Chordata; class Mammalia; order Eulipotyphla; family Talpidae; genus Uropsilus; species Uropsilus gracilis. The sequence goes on along the minus strand of PVHY01031550.1, from coordinate 2,944 downwards.
TTTTTATTTACTGCTGATCTCTTACTCCGTAGTCGGCAAACATCAGACAAAGCCACCGCTGGCAATGGGCTGTAAGTAATGGTGACTAGCATCACCCCATCACGTGCTGAGAACCTCCCCCTGCCCCCACTCCCCTCAATCCACCCCAGCATCTGTCCCCACCATCAAGAAGGACACAGCAAGCAGGAAGGACGCAGAGCAGGCAACACCTGGGTCATCACACAACACGCTCAGCAAGGGACTAAAACCCAGGTCCATCAATCAGCTTTTAAATCTCATTCTACTTTCTGCTCTGATCCCGAAGTCTTACCAAGTCTGCCCAAATGTTTGAAAAATGATGGCTGTGTCCTGATAAAAATGAAAGCAGACTGCAGGTTTTAAAATCTAACAAGGCCGAACCACAGAGCAAGAGAGGGGGAGGAGGAAGGAAGGGGGGGTAGGGCACAGATATTAAGAAAGATGGTTAAGGGTGTTAAGGAAATGGGAGAACCCAGGGGTACACAATGATGTTATATATATATATATTTTAAAAACTCCAAAAATGAATGAATGAATGAATGAATGAATGAATGAATGAATGAATGAATGAATGAATGAATGAATGAATCTAACGGGGGCAGGGAGGAAAGAGGTCAGAAGACAGGTGGGGTACCAGAGTGAGGAAAGCCAAGAGCATGCATGCCAGCAAAGCAGAAGATAGAAGAAGAGGAGAAGACATAAAAACTTAAGGCAATTTTGAGGGGAGACATAATGATGAGCCAACAACCGGATGCCCCTCTCAGCAGCGGTGAGGCCGTGGCACACCTTCCCGATTTTCCTGTGGTCGCGGTTCTTGGCTTCCTCCTGGAACTTTTCCCAGGTCTTCATCGTCTTGTTGTCGGGAAAGGACACCCCGTAGATCCGTTGCAGGGTCTCCATGTCAGGGCGGCCCTCCCAGTACGTCGAGGAATTCTGCACATCAAGCCAGATTGGGGGAGCCTGTCACACGTGCAGTCACGGGAAACAGCCCTGCGGGTCCTCCTTCCCCCTGCTCTCCCACCAGCACGGCTCCCACACAGAGGGCAGCAGATCCCAGCTAGAGCTTGCCAGGCCCTACAATACCACTAGTCCCTGCATTCTGTGGGGAGTCTGCAGGGGGTACTGGACATGGAAAATCAGTACGAGCAGAAAGGAGACACGCAACACGGCCCCTGCGGTCACCAAGGAGGGCAGCAGCAGCAGCAGAATATAACAGGGATGGGTGGTGGGGGAATGGGGAGGGTGGCTTAGCTGATCCACAGTGGATGGCTAAGTGGCTGCCCCATATTCACTGGAAAGCCAAGGCCCAGGGGTGTCAGATGGGCAAAGTCAGTCCCCTTCCTCCTGATTCCTGAGCAACATTCCCACACCACACCTCGGCATCCCCTCTTATTTCTTTTCCCATAGGATGTTATTCTTACATGCAGATAAAAGTGCTGCCTCACATTTGGGTGACTCAAGAAAACAACTGACTGCACAATAGTGCCTTCAAATACTACACGAAAATGAAATGTATTGTAGCTGGGCGTGGTGGCGCATGGCTATAATCCAAGTGCTGGGAGGCTGAGGTCAGGGATCACTTGAGTCCGCAGGTTTGGGACTACCTCAGGCAACATAGTGAGACCTAGTCTCTAAAAAACAGCTGGGTGTGGCGGCAGGCGCCTATAATCCCAACTACCTGGGAGGCTGAAGCTAGGGATCACTTGAGTCTGTGGGATCAGGACTACCCCAGGCAACAGGGCAAGACCTAGTCTCAAAAAAAAAAAAAAAAAAAAAGCATTGTAACACTAATAGATAGGAAGGCAGAGGATAAACAGGGGGAGCTATGCATAAAGTCCTAATTATCAATATGCTAAAAAAGTTATTTCTAGGAGACCATGTAAAAATCAAAGAAAAATGAGGTATTTAAAAATTGCATGATGTTCAGATAAGAAAAGATACAGCTGAAATTCCATATTCTCTGGTTCAACTTAAGTTTTTTTTTGTTTGTTTGTTTTAAACTAGGTCTCGCTATTTTTGCCCCGGAACCTCAGGCTCTTGTTGCCCGGGGTACCACAGACTCAAGCAATCCCCAGCCTCAGCTTCCCAGGTAGCTGGGATTACAGGCGCACGCCACCACGCCCAGCTGTTTTTTTGGAACTAGGTCTCGATACAGGCCCCAGGCGGGACTCGAACCGCGATCCCTAGCCCCGGCCGCTTCATAGGCTGAAGCTTATAGGCACGAGCCACCGTGCCCGGCCTTTAAGTTTTCATATATTAAAAAAAAAAAGCAATTCTTACCTTGAAAATTTTGATGGTTTTAATTTTTCCTGTGTGTCTTACATGGGGTCCTTTACAGAGGTCAATCAGCGTGCCACATCTAGATATTTAAGACAGGTTCAGACACAGTCATTGCTTTGGGGGCTATTTATTACAAATCACGTTGAGTCTCCTATTTTTTAGTGAAGGGTTTCCCTTATTTGTATACCTTGGGGGGCAATTCTTAACATAGGGGAACTTAAGTGAAATTAAATTTTAATCTTTAATTTAGGGTAAAGGAGGCAACACATAGAGCCTCACGTTCCCAGTCTTTCTTTCTCAAATTCAGAATCTTCTGAAAGAAACTGGAAAGAAATATATACTTTCCATCACCATGTTCAAGGGCCCTAAAAACACTTCCAATATCATAAAATCAAAAAGCTTTTCCCCTACACTGGATTCACTTTCAAAACCAAAATCATCTGTAATTGATACAAAAGGCATTAAATTGGTACTTTAAAAATCAACTTCACCAGTTCCCTGGAATCTGCCATACCCAGCGTGAATGTGGTGTAAACTGTGGACTAAGGGTGGCTGTGTGGCAACAGAAATCCAGCAGGGGTGATTCACTGACTCCTCTGGGGGAAGGGTGTTGATAGTAGAAAGGGATCAGAGGGGGCTTCTATGT
>PVHY01031549.1:0-12571 GCA_004024945.1 Uropsilus gracilis | reverse complement strand
CCCGCCCCACCTGCAGCTGCCACCCGCACCCGAAGTCCGGCTGCCTGATAGGCACCGACTCGGGGCAGGGGCCATCTCCATCTCTGTCCACCAGAGATCTTTCCATCCCACAGGTCCGAGGGTGCTCATCTAACACAGCCCAAGGAAACCTCACGTCCCAGCCCATTCCAGTGTCCCTCGCGTGGGCCAGGCCCAAGATCCTCCTCCAAGCCGTCCCAGAAATTCCTATGGCAGACAGTCCCCAGGTCCGGGCATCCCAAGGATTCTTCTCCTTCGTGTGCAAATCCTAAGTGTCAGATTCTCTATCCCATGCAACCCCTGGACCTCCTCTAGGGCGACCACCTTCTAAGCCCACAGCATGAATCTCCCATCCTAGCGAGCCCCTCCAGTTCAGCCAGTTCACAGCTTCTCTCTAACCCCCATTCCAGGCAGCCCCGGAACCCACCTCCAACACACAACACAGGCAACCCCCATTCCAGCTAGCCTCTAAACTCTCCACCCAAGCCAACCCCAGGAACTGCGTTATGTAGGCTCCTTCAACCAAGCTAATCAAGGATCTCCCACCCTAACAAACCCTGGGATTCCCCATCTTGGCCAGTCATAGGCTCAAAACTCCATTCACTCGTTCAACCCTTTTTTACTTTTTGCCTTTGGAAATACTCCCCACCCCATTCCATTGACTCCATCCAGGGACACTAGACCCATCCTTTATCTGTAAATGCCTTATTTAAGCCGTATTGAAGTCAACGCTGATTTCCCTAGTCAGATTGCTCCCTTTCTCTCTCTTTCAAACATTCCACTACACTTCCTCTACACTTCTCTTGTGCCACTTAAAGGGCTAGTGGAACTCTGCCTTAAAGCACATTCATTTGTGTTCTTATTTTTATGTTTTCTGCCAGACTGAGCTTCTTAAAGTCAGAAGCATGTCTTCATTTATCTTTCTTAGCAAGTTGGGGTAGGGGAGAAGTCATGAGTTTTACAGTTAGACAAAACTGGATTTAAATTCCATTTTCTCTCTGAATTTCCATTTCTCTATCAATCGGTCTACTTCACATGGGTGGTCTTGGAAAAGAGCATGTAAAAACGTTTTGCTCAGAATATCCGAGGAGGAATGGACACAAGAGATTAAGATGATGGTTCACGGGTGATAAGGTGGTAGGAGAACCTCGGGGTAAACAGTGGTGTAAAATACATATGTGCAATCAATTTTTTAAAATAAAAGTAATTATAAAAATAATGGGAGAACATATTTACAAACAATATATCTAATAAGGTTTTGTATCCAAGAATATGTAAAGAATTAACAGTTCAACAACAAATAGACTGTCCAATTTTTTTTCATGGGCGTAGGATTAAGAGACTTTTATCCAAAGTAGAGGTACAAGTGAACTCTAAGTACATGAGAAGATGCTCATTATTAGCCATCAGGGAAATTAAGATCAAAAACACAATGGGCTTTCTGTGCTCCTCAAAATGCTTTGTTTTGGGTTCCTAGAGTCATTGATTTAAAAGAAAGTTTCACAACACCTGGAGTCCATGATATCCTGCAAATGAAGGAGAAAGAAGTCCTTGAATTCCTTGCAGAATGAATCCTGTTGGGTGGCACCAACCTTGACTTCCAAATGGAACAGTGCATCTACAAAAGGAAAGACGATATTATCTACATCATAAATCTAAAGAAAATCTGGGGAAAGCTTCATTGATGAGCAACTAAAAACCTGGCTCTCAGTGCCCTGTCCTCCAGGAATACTGGCCAGAGGGATGTGCTGAAGTTTGCTGCTGCCTCCAGGATCACTTCTACTGCTGCTTGCTTCCTGCCTGGAGCCTTTGCTAACCAGATCCAGGCAGCTTTCTGGGAACCAAGACTTCTGGTGGTTACTGACCCCAAAGCTGACCACCAGACTCTCACAGATGCAACTTGTATATTCATCTACCTGCCATTTCTCTGCTTACTAGAGACTCTCCTCTGCACCATGGGGATATTGCTGTCCCATATAACGATGAGGGAGCTCACTCAGTGGGTCTGATGTGGTGGGTGTTGGCCTGGGAAGTTATGAATATGTAATGGTACCATCTCCCATGAACCCCCATGGGAGGTCATGCCTGGTCTTTATTTCTGCAGAAATCCTGATAAGACTGAAAAGGAATAGTAGGCTTTAGCTGCAAAGGCTGTAAGCAAGGAGGGATTTCAAGGTGAATAAATAGCTTTAACTCCTGAGTTTACTGCTTTTCAACCTGAAGTTGCAAACAGGTCTGAGGCAGACAGATGCCTGCTGTGCCTCCCCAGCCATTCCCTATTGAAAACTGGGGTGCTCAGCCCCCCCACTGAAGACTGGTTTGTAGCTTCCACTGCTCACTAAAAAGTAGCAATGACCACTGAGGAGTCTTAAGCTGTTCTTCCACAGGCTCTTAAACAGAAAATGGAAATAGGTGGTTGAAAAGCAAACTTCCATTTCTTAAAACACCCACAATGAGATACCACTTCACACCTGCTATGATAGCTACAAAGTGAACCATGAGAAGTATTGATGAGCATGTGGGGCAATTGGAACCCTCGGTCATAGCTAGTGGAAAGATGCAGTTGCTTTGGGAAATGATATGGAAGTTCCTCAAAATGGTAAATGTAGTTACTATGCAACCCAGGAATTCCACTCCTAGGTATATACCCAAGGGAAATGAAAGCATATGTCCACACAAAAACTTGTTTATGAATGTTCATCACGGCATTATTCACAATAGCCAAAAGGTGTTTTTCTGTTGTTAGATGGATAATCAAAATATATTATCAATACAATGGAATGTCATTCACTCATAAAAGGGAATGAGGTACTGATCAATGCTAAAACATGGATGAATCTTGAAACTGTTATTCTAAATGAGAAAATGTTATGCTAAATTGTAATGAAGGAGATGAAAGAGTACATATGGTATGATTACATTTATATAAAATTCCAGGATAGGCAAATCCATAGGGACAAAGAATAGAGTAGTAGTTTCCAGGGGCTGGAGCATGGGTGGGAGAAGGGGAAGTGACTGCTGTTATGGTTTTTTGAGGGGGAGGAAGAATGGGAATATTCTAGAACTAGGTTGTAGTGATGGCTGTACCAATTTGTTAATAAACTCAAAACCACATGTTACACATTTTATTTTATTTATTTAATTTTTTTGAGACTAAGTCTCACTATTTTTTTCCGTGGAACCGCAGGCTATTTTTGTCTCGTTGTTTTGTCTCGTTTGTCTCGTTTGTCTCGTTTTGTCTCGTTTGTCACTATTTTTGTCTCGTTGCCCGGGGGGGCCACAGACTCAAGCAATCCCCAGCCTCAGCTTCCCAGGTAGCTGGGATTACAGGTGCGTGCCACCACACCCAGCTATTTTTTTGGGACTAGGTCTCAATACGTGCCCTGGGTGGGACTCAAACCATGATCCCTGGCCCCAGTCGTGGCTTCCTAGGCTGCCACTTACAGGCATGCGCCAACATGCCTGGCTATGTTGCACATTTTAAAAGGGAGAACTTTATGGTATGTGAATTATAACTCAATAAAGTTGATTTGTTTTTTAAAAACAAACAAAACACCTTGCACAGAGTCTAGACAGAACAACTACAGTAATAATTGTTAACACATCTAGGGTGCTAACATTTACCAGGCACTGAGCTAAGCAACTTTCCATGTATGACAATCCTATGAAGTAGGTACTATTATTACCTCATTTTACAGATAAGGAGAGTGAAATACAGATGTTGAATGACTTGCCCAGGGTCACACAAAGGTATTCTCAAGATACTCAGATATGTCCTCCTTATTCTTTGCATGCTTTCTCAGTACCTTGTTCAAAATAGATGTTCCATAAGTGCTAAATTAACACCAGTTCCAGGTATGACTCCCTTGAGCCAGTGCTCCCTAAGTTCTACTCATCCATCATACATTTACAGTGTATTTATTATGATCTACACAGTACCTGCATTCCCATCCTTATCGCTGCTTCTGTCATTTGGATCACCTGCAGGGTAGGGTGAAAGTGGGTATAAAGATTTATTCACAAAATATTTATTGAGTATTACTATGTGTGAAGCACTGTTCTAGACACTGAGGATATAACAATGAACAACATAGACAATTTCTAACATTAATAGACCTGAGGTTCTGGTGGGGAAGAGAGAGGCAATGTATCAATAGAATAAACATGTTGGATGGTGTTCTGGGTTGAATATTGTCCCTCCAAATTCATGTCTACCCAGAATCTGTGTGACCTTATTTGGAAATTAGGGTATTTGTAGATGTAGTCAATTTAAGGAGGTCATAACCTATTAATGTAGGTCCTAGTCCAATGACTGGTGTCCTCATAAGAGGGAGATTTTGAGAGAGAGAGACACATGAGAAAGATGTGAAGAAAGATTGAAATCTACAAGTATAGGAACACCAAGGATTACCAGCAACCACCACAAGAAAGAAGCAAGGAAGGCTTCTTCCCTAGAACCTTGCAGGGAAGGGCAAGGAGGGAGAGAGGGAGAAAGGTCATGCCAACATCTTGGTTTCATACTTCCAGCTCCCAGAACTGTGAGAAGATAAGTTTCTGTTGCTTTAAACCACCCAGTTTGTGGTACTTTTTGTTAGAACAGCCCTAGGAATTGAATATAGATGTTGATGGGTTCTCTGAAGAAAGATAAAACAGGAAAGGATGATGGAGGGCTCTGGGTGATCAGACACAGCCTGTGCCCTCAGGGAGCTCCCAGAGAGCTACAACATTAAGTTACAAAAAGGACTAACAAGACAGAATGTGCAAAGCACGAGAGTGGAGGCACTAGGACTGGAGTACTGGGAGGTATTTAGAGATGTGAAGCTATTTGAGCTGAACTTAGGATTTTAATTGATGGGAGTGGTAGAAATGAGAAATACCTATGAGTGTGAACCATCTGCAATAAGAGGGAGATAGCTGAGTCAGGAATATACTGTATGTTTAGAGGATCACATCTAGATTACTTGAAGAGAGCTTTGGGTGGGGGTGGGGTGAGTAAAGGATAGAAGATGGCTGGATTCAGTTTAGAGAAGACTGTTGACAAAATAGGCAATGAAAAGTCAGGTAAGGTTTTTAATCATGGGAGTTACATGGTAGGTGGGGAAGGGGTTCATGTGGATATTGTATGCATCAAATACTACATGCTACAAAGTGAGTTTCATATTGGCTCAATGTTGTTCAGCAGAAAATGTCCCACCTGCTGGCTCCCAGTCATTTCCTAGAAACCTCAGTCCCTGGTGTGATTGTTCCAGTCCCCCTTACCCTACAGCCAGCTTTGCCAAGGAACATGGAACTAGCGCAGGAAGGAGCTGAAAAACCACACCTTGTTGCTGCCAGTGCCCAGTCAATAAGGACTCATCATAAAAAGCGAGTGCCATTTTTATGACCCTGAGGAAAGTGTTTCCCTCAGATGCATAGGTGGCATCTGTTCAAATTGCTTTTTCCTATTGGATTAGCATAAATCTGTTGATGAGGAGAACTTCCCCTGTGCCTGTTAGCTATCAGACACAAGATGGGAAAAATCAAAATGTAAGAAAAGCCTTTCCCTCAAAGAGATTACCGTCCAAAAATTTCAGAGTTGAAATAATCGTAGAGAATAACATATTTTACACAATACACTGAAGACCAGAGAGAAGTGATTTATACAAAATTGCTGTGTTACCACTAGGCTACAATTCTTGAACTATTTCTTGAGGTCTACTGTTCTAAAGAATCTTAGGGCTGCAGACTTTAAAGGAAACAATGGGTAGGAAAGTGACCATTTGTGAGGAGCACAGAAGGAGAAAAGAAAGGGAAAAGGAAAAGGAAGATTCTCATCCCTGTGGTGATCCTTGAAGAGACAGCAGTGCTTAAAACTGAGACAGCATTTGGCTAGTTGATTAATTATCCTTCCAACCCCCGGCCCCCTAAGCGGGGGGAGGGTCAGGATGTATTCAAAAGTACCTGTCAGTCTTGAACACTCCTACAGAAATAAATCCTACTAGGCTACTCTGGAGTTTCAATATAGGAAAAATTGCTCTCTGAGGGTGGTTTGTAAGCTCGATCCTGTCAGAACATAAACCACATAACCCAATGTTTTTCCAGTTTTATCCTTGCTTGCATAAAACTTTGAGCCAAATCCAGAGTCTACTTATAATCCAGTTCATTTTAGATACCTGCTAACACCAATTCATGCTTCCTTTACATGGTCTCTGATCAGTTTTCTTCTACATGTTTATTCCTAATTGATGTTGTTCTGAAGACTCCTAATATCCTCTTTAAACCTGATATAAATCTTATATAAACTAAACTATATTTACAGATGTTGAGGGGATTTGAACCAATGAAGAACATTTGAAGGAACAGCGGATATTTGGCCTCGAAGACAGCAAGCTTATGAGGACATTATCACTGTCTTCAAATATTCAATAGAATGTTTAGGTGAGGGCCAATGGTGTGGAATCACCCTGCTTAGTTCCCAAGAACATAGCCAGAAGTTATGTTGAAAATTACAAGGCGGAAGATTCCTGGGGGAAGAAACCTCTCAGTTTAGTGAAGACAGTGAGTTCTCCATGAGTGGAGCTCTTCAAGTAGTGGCCAGACAGCCTCATTTGGAGGGTCTGTTTCTGAGGGAGAATAAACGTTGGGCAAAAAAGGTGAATAAAATGATTTTAAAGACATTTGCCAGCAAAAGTCAGTTCTAGATTTAGAAAAGCAGAGAGTAGGGGATGGGATGCAGGGAGAGGAGACAGCAAAGAAACAAAGACTCATCATCTACTGGAACATTTCAGCCTGAAACAGCAAACCCTAATTGCTCCTAAGACACTTGTAAATGAAGATGATCTGTAAACAGAACCCACACCTACATTTTCCCAAAGGCCTAGGGACTGGAAGGGTCCTTTCTATCCATCAGCTAATTCACCCAACCACGTGTTGCCAAAGAACAGACACAATTTTGTTTACCTTTTTAAATCCTCTAGCCAGCCTTGGCCTGAGGACCTGGCACACAATAATTACATATATTAGACAGTTGAAAAATTGAATTGAATTGCCCAGAAGGGCTGGAACTAGAAGTGAGACTTCTTGACCCCCAGCCTATGATGCTTTCCATGACAAATTTTCATCCAATTCATTTCGCCAGTTTAATTCAACATTTATTTTGTGTCTACATGCCAAGCCTGAGTTGAACAGCACCTCCCGCGACTTGAGCTTTTCCCACCCCTCCACCCCTGCCTTGAGCCCTGAACACCTGTTGTATCCCCCACATATGTAGAAAGCATTTTCCACTGCCTTTGCCTACTTACTGTCTATTCATCCTTCAAACCTCAATTCAAATATGAGTTTATCAACTCTTATTCCCAGGTGAGGCTGAGTTCTCTGATAGCTGCTCTCAATGAGTCCTCCTTCTTTGAACTTATCAAGTGTGGGTTTACATATTGATTTATGTGGTTCTTTGTTTTCTTCCCTTCCACTTCCCTCACTAGACTATTAGCTCTACAAGGGTAGATCACTACATCTGTTTTGCCTTGCACTCTGTACCATGAATATGGCAAAAAGCCTGGAACATGGTAGGTAAGCAATAAGCTGGGTTTGCTGAAGCATGAATCAACAATCTCATGAGGGTACATAAATAGGTAAGTTCAACTACAATTCAATATGATAAGAAGTAGAAGATAATACAGAATAGATTTTTTAGGAAGGAGGAATCCAGTTTGTGTATACATGGAGCCTACTTTGTTTGGCCCTGCTGAATGTGTACCCTGCTAGGCAATCAAAGCATGGGGAGAGCAGCATAAGCTTGTGAAAGTGCCCGTTGTGTGCAAACAAATCAATACCAAGTTTCTCTATTTCCCCAGTTCCCTGAGAAATGACAGCTCTGCCACAGTGGGACAGACTCAAGACTTGGTACTGACTGTGATCCAGGCACAATTGGCAAAATCAGAGCATGTGAGGTTGGAAAGGCCAAAAGGAAGATCCTGAATCTTTCTGTTCCTCACATTTTCCTCTCTAAACCAAGAGGGTTGGTTGGTCCTGGAATGAGAGGAGAGTTCCACCCCTTTGGAGTGGAGTAGGACCTACTCAGCATAAGGGAGTGTTGCCCTCTAGTGATAATAATGGTGGGGGTGTGTGATAAAGATTACAGGGAGTGGATGTTGTTCTTGCTAAGGTAACCAGTCACCCCAGTTGCCTGGGATTGTTTGAGGCTCCAGAGATCTTTAGAGCTTTAGAGATTCAGTCCATTTTCCAGATGAGGAAAGATAGTCAGAGAAAACATAAATAACATCCTTGTTCAATGCCACATTACAAATTAATAGCAGAACCAGGATCAGCATCTAAGTATACACAACCCTTTGCTCTTTGCCCCTGCCTGGCATACCTCAGCTACTTTGTCATTTTGTCTAGGTCCACATCCCCCAGGAAGTCTTCCTTCAACTACCCACCCCTTAATCCTTTCAGAGAACTTCCCCTTCCAATAGCCTGAAACTTAGCATGTGCAATATAGGTATTTTTTTAATCCTTTAAGTGTATAACTAAAAAAAGAATGGAAAGCTCCTCAGGCCCTCACACCCCACCCTCCAGAGAGGGAGGAGAGCACTCTGGCCAGAAGAGTCTCAGTGTCCATAGTTTTTCCAAAACCCTGAACAAAGGGCATTTGGCATTGCAAAGCAAGGAGAGGCTTTGCAATCATCAGGTGGGATGCACTTGAGAGCCAAAAGCCACACAGAGGTGAGAAGGCATCCCTACGGCCTCAAGAGAAAAGGAGAATGGAAACCTTCTTCACTCCAGTGATAGCAGCAGGGAATGCATCCTTGTTTTCTTACTAGTAAAATTGCGGTGTCCTTCTTTGCTCTTCTGGTCCCTGACAAGGACCCCCAAATCAGCTCTTGCCTCACCCCTCCACTGAGACAAATTTGCAAACTCCCACATCTCTGTGGAAACGGCAGAGAGCAGGAGAGAGGAAAAAGGGAGAAAAATCCACCCACATGCCAACAAACTGGAAAAAAAATAACCCAGGCCTTGTCTCACTCAGCTGTTGGCTTGCTGTTCCCTCCCACTGTGGTGGCTGCTCCTGCCTCCTGGACAGAGCTCCTACCTGGCTCTGTGTAGCCTCCCTTGCCACCCTGGGCTGGCTTTTATAAATACCAGGGAAGCTCCTCGAGCCCAGGAATAGGAAAGCTGAAAGGAAGGACTGACAGAGACACTAAAAGCTTGTGTCCAACCAGACTCAGTTTCCATCACTGTGCCCCAGCCTGCAGGGTGCACGGGACCCTCCTCAAATCCCAGGGAAAGAATTTAAGGAGCTCTCCCCCACCTGGCAACTTGGCCCTTGACCGATGTCCCTAAACTCTCGGCCCTGCCCCCACCCCTGCCTCCGGGCCCATTTCCTCTGTTGCCTTTCTGGACCAGCTCATTTTTATGCCATTGTCAGTCTAATTCCCTGTACCAATCTTTGTGTGCCCTGTCCCTTCTTTACCTGGGTACCGTTGATTTTTAAAAATCAAAGGATAGTGTGTTGATAGCAAAGGGTAAGTGCTATTAAAAAGTGTCAAGGAAAATAGAGACGTTTAGCCAATAGGAGGGAGGATGTGGACATGGACACTTGTAAACACAAGGGGCTTTTTGCATAACTTGTCTAACCCTTCGTTTTACAAATAAGGCAACTGAAATCCAGAGTAGGAATAAAACCTGGGCTATCAGGCAGAAGAGGAGACTGCTTTGGTCTGTGGACCTCCAGGAAACAGAAAGAGCACAGTAAGTAAAGATTATAAGATTTAAGTGACAATTTTGTTTCTTCCTTTCAAATCTTGTGCCTGTTATTCCATTTCCTTGTTTATTCTGTAAGATCTGCAGTTTGATACTGAACAAAAGGGGTGATCTCTGTCTTATTACTCATCATAAAGGGGAAAGTTACAATGACTTACCATTATGTGTATTTGTTGCAGAGTACTAGGGGATGCTTTTAATTGGGTAAGGAAGTTTCCTCTTATTCTTGGTGTACTGAAACTTTTTTGTCATAAAGAGGGATTAAATTTTATCAAACGCTTCCTTGGCATTTTTTCTAATTGTCAGATTTTCCCCCTCTTCTAACCTGTTTATATAGTCAAGAGTGCAGTACCTAACTCGAAGAAAGAGGACATTTTAAACAGACAAACCATCCAAAGAGGCATCGGTTACCTCATGGATCAAAGTAGTTAACCCCCAGTCACTGCAAATGTACAAGCAGAAGTGCAGTCATTCAAAAACTATCTAGGTTCCAGGCTCAGTTCTAGGTGCTGACAATTTAGTGGTAAAGATGATCCAGTTTCCCTGAAGCTCACATTTTAAAGAATGAATGACAGACACAAACAAAAAAATACATAAACAAGATAAAAAAGTCAAGAGTACACATTTTTCTCAAGCTTACATAGAGTACTCACCAAAGATAAACCATATTCTGGATCATAAAACACATCTTAACAAATTTAAAAAGAGAGAAGTCATGCAAAGTCTTTATTTTTTTAATATGTAGACCAAAAAACCATATAAAGTATATTCCCAGACCACAATGAAATTGAATTAAAAATCAGTAATAGAAAAGTGTTGAAATCTCCCAGATGTACGTAAGCAACATATCTCCAATTCATACATGAGTCAGACAAATCTGAAAAGAAATTTTTAAATATTAAAGATGAAAGTACAATTCATTTAAATTTGTGGGATTGTAGAAGATACCAAAATCTACCAAGAAAATCCTCTTGGGATAACAGCTGGGTGTAATGGCATGGGCCTGTGATCCCAGTTACCCAGGAGACTGAGGCTGGGGATCACTTGAGTCCACGGGTTTGTGACAACCCTGGGCAACATAGTGAGACCTAGTCTCTTAAAAAAATTTAATTAAAAAAATTTTTTTTAAATCCTCGTGGGATATATACAAAGCAACTGTTTTCCTCTACAATCAGCAATGAACAATTAGAATTTGAAATTTAATAGTACTTAAAACAGCAGAAAAACAATGAAATTCTTATGTATAAATATAACAAAACAAAACTCTCATGGAATCTGAATGTAGAGAAGCATGAAATACTGATTAAAGAAACCAAAAGAGATCTAAATAAATGGAGAGATATTCCATGTTCATGGATAAGAAAATCCGTATTGTTAAAATGATTGTTATGCCCAGCTTGATTTATATATTAGCATAATCTTAGTCAAAATCTCACCAACCTATTTTTTAGATATAAACAAGGTGATTCTAAAATTTATATGGAAAAACAGGGTGGGGGAGGAGAAAAAAAGAATAACAAAAGATTTATCACAACCAAAATGATGCTGAAGAACAAATATGGAGAATTCACGGTACTCAATTTCAAGATAGCTACTGTACTATAAAGCTATAGTGTGCAAGAAAGAGTGATATAAAAAAAGACACATAGATCAGTAAAACATAATGGAATATATCTTAAGGTAGAGCAAATAACTTGATGACTATCCCAGGCAAACTCCCCCACTCACCCAAAACAAAAGCAAAAACACCAAAAACTTTGATGACTACATGGGATGAGGAAAATAACAGAATCAAGATAGACTATCTGTAAGAAATAAGACTAGATTAGGAAAGTTTTAATTTTTATTCAAAACTTTAAGTGACAATAAAAAATTTGAAGGTATGTGATGACCTGCCCCATATATTTTTTCTGTCATGTAACCGTACTATTCTGAGTAAGCTCATTATTGGTTGTAGTGGACAAACAATATCAGAACCCTTGAAATTATCTTCTTAGAATTTTTAGTAACCAACAGTGAAGAAACATCCACTTAAGTTTCTCTCTCCATACGCTCTCTCTCTACCTAGTGCTCTCTTCACCCTTCCCCTAGGGTGATGCAGCCCTTTTATCACCACCTCCTAGGCCCAGGTGTGCCCACTTATGCCATGCACATGACCACTGGGCCCAGGTGTGTATAATCATGAGGAGGGTACAACCCACAAGTGCTGGCCATAGAGGCTAATGGCAGAAGGGCAAAACCCCTGAAAACTCATTTACTCTAAACAAACTTACAGCCCTAACCCTCCCAGTACTTATGACCAGTTTCCCCACTTACTTCATATCTGCAAGACAGGCACCCCACTCCCCTTTCCTCTTCTATGAAGTGGGTATTGGGGACACTCTGCAAGTGAGCAATGAATACTGCCTCTACTCTTTACTTTTAGAGACTTCAAGTTATGTGTTCCAAAGATTTGATTACCCCACAATTAGTGTTAATGAAGCATGAGGGAGAAGCTGGGGAAAGGAAAGAGAATAAAGGGGAAAGGAGTAGGAGAAGGAAGAGGGTAGAGCAAGAAGGAGGGAGAAGGGAAGGGGAAAGAGAATAAATAATCTGTTGGCAGAAAGTAGGGGGAACAATGATGACACACTTAGGGCCCCTGAACAAAGTGCATCCAGGCCCACTAGCCCCAGGCATGTTCTCAGCATGACACCCTGTAGTGTAACCATCCTGTCCATGATGCCAATTGTAGTGCAGGCATCAGGCTCTTGGTTGATTCTTTATTGGTTCGGGCAGGGCAGGGCAGGGCAGGGCAGGGCAGGGCAGGGCAGGG
>PVHY01031548.1:0-12573 GCA_004024945.1 Uropsilus gracilis | reverse complement strand
ATGAAAAAATTGTGGTATATATACACAATGGAATATTACTCATCAATTAAAAATGACAAATTGGACGACTTCATAACAACATGGATGCATTTAGAAGAAATTATATTAGCAGAAACAAGCCATAAAGAAAAAGGCAGAAACCAAATGGTTTCACTAATGTAAGGGATATAGGGGGAAAAATAAATAAATAAAAAATAAAAGCCTTGAAAAAAAAAGAGTAAAACATAGAGAGATTTCATCTATTATCATCAAATACAGAGAAGTCACAGAAAGATATATACAGCATCCTTTGCTGTCTGATTGAATTCAGGAGGTTTCTTGCTGAAAACACAGCCTGTTGGCCTGAAAGTCCTAAAACAACATTAATTTGAATGAAAAAATCGTTAATAACAAGTGGGAGAAATCATGACGTAATATCAGTGGGTGATGGACATATTTCCTTTTCTAACCCCTTGCATTGTAATACATAGAGAGATTTCATCTATGATTAACAAAGTACAGACAAGTCACAGAAATATATGCACTGCACCCTTTGAAGTGAGATTGAAATCAAGAGGTTTCTCGCTTCACACACTGCCTTTTGGCCTGAGAGGCATAAATCTGCAGGAATTTGAATGAAATTCAAATCCTTGAATTTCAAGGACCTTGAACTCTGCACTCTTAAAGGAGAATAACAGGTGGGAGAAATCTTGAATATGATCTGTTAATATATGGACTTATATCACTTTTTACCCCATGCAGTATAAAACACAGTGCGATTTCATCTATGATCATCAAAGTACAGAGAAATCACAGAGAGATATATAAAGCGATGTTCGGTGTCTGATTGAATTCAGGAGTTTTCTCCCTGAAAACACAGACATATGGCTGAAAGGCCTAATGAGTAGGATTTTGAATGAAAAAAGTGTTAATAACAAGTGGGAAAAATTATGACTTAAGATATGTGGGTGTTATGGACTTATATCCTTTTGACACCATGAAGAATAAAAAAGAGAGACATTTCATCTATGATCATCAAAATACAGAGAAGTCACAGACAGATATATACCACAACTTTTGGAGTCTGGTTAAATTCAGGAGGTTTCTTGCTGAAAACACTGCCTGTTGGCCTGAGAGACCTAAATCAGCAAGAATTTGAATGAAAAGAGGGTAAATAATAAGTTGGAGAAATCATGAGTTAAGATCTGAGGGTTATATGGAGTTATATCCTTTTCTACCCCATGAAGTGTAAATAGGGACTGATTTCATGTTTATCATCAAAGTACAGAGAAGTCAGTGAAAGATATATACTGCACCCTTTGAATGAATGAACTGAATGAATTCAGTTGGTTTCTCCCTGAAAACATTTCTGTTGTTCTGAAAGGCCCTAATCAGCAGTCATTTGAATGGTAAAAGCGTTAATTACAAGAGGGAGAAATCATGACAAGTTCTGTGAGTGATATGGACTTATATCCTTTTCTACTCCATGAAGTGTAAAACAGAGAGAGATTTCATCTATAAACATCAGGTAAGGGAAGATCCATAAAGATACATACTGCACCCTTTAGAGTGTGATTGAATTCAGAAGGTTTCTTGCTGGAAACACAGCCTGTTCGACTGAAAGGCCTAAATCAGCAAGAATTTGAAAGAAAAAAGGGTTAATAACAAGTGGTATAAATCATGACATAAGATCTGTGGGTGATATGGAATTATATCTTTTTCTACCCCATTAAGTGTAAATCATAGATTTCATCTATGATCACCAAAGTACAGAGAAGTCACAGAAAGATATATAGTGCACACTTTGGTGTCTCATTAATTCAGTAGGTTTCTCCCTGAAAACACTTACAGTTGGCTTGAAAGGCCCAAATCAGCAGGAATTTGAGTGATAAAAGTGTTAATAACACGTGGGAGAAATCATGACTTAAGTTCTCTGGTTGTTATGGAATTATATCCTTTTCTACTCCATGAAATTTAGAACATAGATTGCATCTATGATCATCAGTACAGAGAAGTCATTGAAAGATATGTACTGCACCCTTCGGTGTCTGATTTAATTCAGGGGGCTTCTTGCTGAAAACACTGCCTGCTGGCCTGAAAGACCTAAATCAGCTGGAATTTGAATGAAAAAATGGTTAGTAACAAGTGGTAAAAATCATGACTTAAGATCTGTGGTGATATGGACTTATATCCCTCTCTACACTTTAAAGTGTAAAACATAGAGAGATTTCATCTATGATTATCTAGTACAGAGACGTCACAGAAAGTTTTATACTGCACACTTTGTAGTGTGATTGAATTCAGGAGGTTTCTCACTGAAGAGCATACCTGTTAGCCTGAATGGCCTAAATCAACAGGAATTTGAATGAAAAAAGTGTTGATAAAAGAGGGTTACATCATGAGTTAAGAACTGTGGGTGATAAGGACTTATATCCTTTACTACTCCATGAAGTGTAAAATAAGATTTCATCTATGATCATCAAAATACAGAGAAGTCACTGAAATATATATACTGCACAGTTTGTAGTCTGATTGAATTCAGGAAGTTTCTTGTTGAAGACACTGCCTGTTGGCCTGAAAGGCCTAAATCAGCAGGAATTGGAGAGACAAAAGGGTTAATAACAAGTGTGAGAAATCATGACTTAAGATCTTTCAGTGATATGCACGTATATACTTTTCTACTCCATGAAGTGTAAAACATAGAGAGATTTCATCTATGATCATCAAAACCAGAGAAGTCACAGAAAGGTATATACTGTACCTTTTAGAGTCTTATTGAATTCAGGAGGTTTCTCCATGAGAACACTGCCTTTTGGCTTGAAAAGCCTAAATCAGCAGGAATTTGAATGAAAAAAGTTTTAATAACAAGAGGGAGAAATCATGACAAAAGATGGGAGGGTGATATGGACTTATATCATTTTCTACCCATGTAATGTAAAACAAAGAGAGATTCCATCTATCATCATCAAAGTAAAGAGAAGTCACAGAAGGATATTCACGGTACCTTTTGTAGTCTGATTTAATTCAGAGATTTCTCTCTTAAAACACTGACTGTAGCTCTGAAAGTCCTAAACAAGTGAGAGAATTTATGACTTAAAAACTGAGGGTGATATGGACTTATATCCTTTTCTACCACATGAAGTATAAAAAATAGATTACATCTATGATCATCAAAGTACAGAATTCACAAAAAGATATATACAGCACCCTTTGTAGTCTGATTGAATTCAGGAGGTTTTGCACTGAAGACAGTGTCTGTTGGCCTAAAACGTCTAAATAAGGAGGAATGTGTATGAAAAAAATGGTTTAATAACAAGTGGGACAAATCATGACCTAAGATCTTTCAGTGATATGAATTATATCCTTTTCTACCCTATGAAATGTAAAACAGAGTGATTTCATCTATGATCATAAAAGTAGAGAGAAGTCACAGAAATGTATATACTGGACCATTTAGAGTCTGATTTAATTCAGGAGGTTTCCTCTTGAAACCATTGCTAGTTGGCATGAAATCTAAATCAGCAGGAATTTGAATAAATAAAGTATTAGTACCAAGTGGGAGAAACCATGACATAAGTTCTGTGTCCGATAAGGACTTAATTCTTTTCTACCCCATGAAGTGTAAAACATAGATTTCATCTATGATCATCAAAATACAGAGAATTCACAAAAAGATATATTCTGCACCCTTTGGAGTCTGATTGAATTCATGAGGTTTCTCGATGAAAACACTGCCTGTTGGCCTGAAAACCCTAAATCAGTAGAAATTCGAATACAAAAAGGGTTATAAACAAGTGGGAGAAATTATGACGAAAATTTGTGGGTGATTTGGACTTATATATCCTTTTGTACCTCATGAAGTGTAAAACATAGAGAGATTTCATCTATGATCATCAAATAAAGAGATTCACAGAAAGATATATACTGCACCCTGTAAGTCTGATTGAATTCAGGAGTTTTCTCATTGAAAACATTGCAGTTGGCCTGAACGACCAAAATCAGCAGTAATTGGAATGAAAAAAGGATTAATAACAAGTGGAAGAAATCATGACTTAAGATCTGTGTCGAATATGGACTTATATCATTTTCTACCCCATGAAGTGTAAACATGCATTTCATCTATGATCATCAAAGTACAGAGAAGTCACAGAAAGATATATACTACAAACTTTGGAGTGTGATTGAATTCAGAATGTTTCTTGCTGAAAACACTGCCTTTTGGCCTGAATGGCCTAAATCAGCAGAATTTTGAATGCAAAAAGTATTAATAACAAGTTCGAGAAATCAGGACTTAAGATCAGTGTTTGATATGGATTTATATCCCTCTTTTCTACTCCATGAAGTGTAAAACATAGAAAGATTTCCTCTATGATCATCAAAGTAGAGAGAAGTCACAGAAATATATATTCTGCATCCTATGGAGACTGATTGAATTCAAGAAGTCTCTCACTTATAACACTGACTGCTGGCCTGAAATTTCTAAATCAGCAGGGATTTGAATGATAAAAATCTTAATAAAGGAGGGGAATCATGGCTTAATCGAAAGGGTGATATGGACTTAAATCATTTTCTACCCCATGAAAGGTAAAACATAGAGAGATTTCATCTATCATCATCAAAGTAAAGAGAAGTCACAGAAAGATATATATGGAACCTTTTGTAGCCTGAATGAATTCAGAGGTTTCTCACTTAAAAACTGCCTGTTGACCTGAAAGGCCTAAATCAGCAGGAATTTGAAAGAACAAAGAGTTAATAAGTAGTGGGAGAAATCATGACTTAAGATCTGTGGGTGGTATGGATTTATATCCTTTTCTACTCCATGAAGTTTATAAGTTAGAGTGATTTCACCTATGATCATCAAAATACAGAGAACTCACAAAAAGATATATACTTCAACCTTTGGAGTCTGATTGAATTCAGGAAGTTTCTCGCTGAAAACACTGCCTTTTTGCCTGAAAGCAATAAATCAGCAGGAATTTTAATGAAAAAACAGTTAATAACAAGTGGGAGAAAACATGACTTAATATCTGTGGGTGATATGGACTTATATCCTTTTCTAACACAGGTAGTATAAAACATAGAATTCATCTATGATCATCAAAGTACAATGAAGGCAGAAAAAGATATATACTGCACCCTTTGCAGTCTGATTAAATTCAGGAGGTTTCTTGCTGAAAACACTGCCTGTTGGCCCGAAAGGCCTAAGTCAGCAGGAATGAATGAAAAATGGGTTAATAACAAATGGAGAAATCATAACTTAAGATCAGTGGTGTTATGGACTTAGATCTTTTCTACTCCATGAAGTGTATAGCAAGAGTGTTTTCAACTATTATCATCAAAGTACAGAGAATTCACAGAAAGATATATACTGCACCCTTTGGAGTCTGTTTGAGATGAGGAGGTTTCTCGCTTTAAACACTGCCTGTTGGCCATAAAGGCCTAAATCAGCAGGAATTTGAATGAAAAAGATTAATACCAAGTGGGAGAAATCCTAACTTAAGATTTGTGGGTGATATGGACTTTTATCATTTTCTACGTGATGAAGTGTAAAACATAGAGAGTATTCAGCTATGATCATCAAATAGAGAGAAGTCAAAGAAAGATATATTCTGATATATTCAGATATAAACCGTTGATGTCTAACTGATTTCAGGAGTTTTTGTGATGAAAAAAATGCATGTTGAATGCAAGGCCTAAATCAGCAGTATTTGAATGAAAAAATGGTTAGTAACAAGTGGGAGAAATCATGACTAAAGATCTTTGGGTGATATGGACTTACATCCTTTTCTACTCCATGATGTGTAAATCATAGAGAGAATTCACCTATGATCATCAAAGTATAGAGAAGTCACAGCAAGATATATACTGCACCCTTTGATGTGTCTTTGAATTCAGAATGTTACTCACTAAAACACTGCCTTTTGAACTGAAAGGCCTAAATCAGAAGAAATTTTAAATGAAAAAAGTGTTAATAACAAGTTCGAGAAATCAGGACTTAAGATCTCTGTGTGATTTGGACTTATATCCTTTTCTACTCCATGAAGGGTAAATCATAGAGAGATTTCATCTATGATCATAAAAGTACAGAGAAGTTACAGAAAGATATATACTGCACCGTTTGAAGTCTGATTTAATTCAGGAGGTTTCTTGATGAAACCACTGTCTGCTGGATTGAAAGGCCTAAATCAGCATGAATTTGAATGAAAAAGGGTTAATAACAAGTGGGAAAGATCATGACTAAAGATCTGAGGGTTGATATGGACTAATATCCTTCTCTACCCCATGTAGTGTAAAACATCAAGAGATTTCTTCTATGATCATCAAAGTACAGAGAAGTCAAAGAAAGGTATACACTGCACCATTAGAGTCTGATTGAATTCAGGAGGTTTCTTGCTAAAAAACTGCCTGTTGGCCTAAAAGGCCTTAATCAGCAGGAATTTGAATGAAAAAATTTTAATATAAGTGGGAGAAATCATGACTTAAGATCTATGGATGCTATGGACTTATATCTTTTTCTACCACATATAGAGTAAAACATAGAGAGATTTCATCTATGAACATCAAAGTAAAGAGAAGTCACTTAAAGGTATATAATGCACCATTTGGAGTCTAATTGAGTTCAGGAGGTTTCTTGCTGAAAACACTCTTGTTGCCTGAGAGATCTAAATTAGCAGGAATTTGAATGAAAAAAGGGTTAATAATAGGTGGGAGAATTCATGACTTAAGATCTGTGATAGATATGGACTGATATCCTTTTCTACCCCATGAAATGTAAAACATAAGTTCATCTATGTTCATCAAAATACAGAGAAGTCACAGAATGATATATACTGCATCCTTTGGAGTCTGATTGAATTCAGGAGTTTATTCCCTGAGAACAAGTCTTGTTGTCCTGAATGGTTTAAATAAGTAGGAATTTGAATGAAAAAACAGTTACTAACAATGGGAGAAATCATGACTTAAAATCTTTTGGTGATATGGACTTTTATATTTTCTATCTTATGAAGTGAAAAACAGAGAGAGATTTCATCTATAAACATCAACGTACAGGGAAGTTCATAAAATTTATGTGCAACCTTTGAAGTCTGATTCAATTCAGGATGTTTCTCACTGAAAGCACTGCGTGTTGGCCTTAAAGGCCTAAATCAGCAAGAATTTAAATGAAAAAATGGTTAATAAAAACTGGGAGAAATCAAGATTTAAGATCTTTGGGTGTTATGGACTATATCTTTTTCTACCCCATGAAGTCGAAAACAGAGCGAGATTTCATCTACAAACATGAACCTACAGGGAAGAACCATAAAGATATATAGGGTAACCTTTTGAGTGTGATTTAATTCAGGAGGTTTCTCGCTGAAAGCACTGCCTGTTGGCTTGATAGGCCTACATCAGCAGGAATTTGAATGAAAAAATTGTTAATAATAAGTGGGTGAAATCATGACTTAAGATCTGTGGGTGCTATGTACTTATATCCTTTTCTACTCCTTGATGTGTAAAACATAGAATCCATCAATGATCGCCCTAGTACAGAGAAGTCCAGAGGCACATATACTGCATCCTTTGAAGTCCGATTGAATTCAGTTAAGATCTGTGGGTGAAATGGACTTATATCCATTTGTACCCCATGAAGTGTAAAATAGAGAGTGATATCATCTATAAATATCAACGTACAGGGAAGTTCCATAAAGATATACACTGCACCCTTTGGAGTGTGATTGAATTCAAAAGGTTTCTCACTGAAAACGTTGCCTTTTGGATTGAATGGCCTATATCAGCAGGAATTTGAATGAAGAAAGTGTTAATAACAAGGGATAATTCATGACTTGCAACTGTGGATATGAACTATATGCTTTTGTACCCCATAAAATGTAAAACATAGAGAGATTTCATCTATAATCATGAATGTATACGGAAGTTCCATAAAGTTACATACGGCACCCTTTGGAGTGAGATTGAATTCCGGAGGTTTCTCCCTTTAAACATTTCCTGTTAGTGTGAAAGGCCTTATTTAGCAGGAATTTGAATGAAATTAGTGTTAATAACAATTGGGAGAAATCATGACTTTAGATATGTGGGTGAAATGGACTTATATCCTTTCCCTCCATGAAGTGTAAAACATAGTGAGATTTCATCTAATAAAAATCAATGTACAGGGAAGTTCCAAAAAGATATATACTGAATCTTTTGGAGTCTGATTGAATTCAAAGGTTTTTCGCTGAAAACAGAGTCTGTAGGCCTCAAAGGCCTAAATCAGCAGGAATTTGAATGAAAAAAGGGTTAATAACAGGTGCGAAAATTCATGACTTAAGATCTGTGGGTGATATGGACTTATATCCTTTTCTATCCCATGAAGTGTAAAACAGAGAGAGATTTCATCTATGATCATCAAATTATAGAGAAGTAACAGAAAGATATATACTGCACCCTTGGAGTCTAATTGAATTCAGGTGGTTACTTCCTGAAAACTCTTCCAGATAGCTTGAAAGGCCTAAATCAGAAGGAATTTGAAAGAAAAAAGGGTTAATAACAAGTGGGAAAAATCATGACTTAAGATCTGTGGATCATATGGACTTATACATTTCTACCCCATGAAGCGAAAAACAGAGAGAGATTTCATCTATAAGCATCAACATAAAGGGAAGTTCCATAATGTTATATATTGCACCCTTTGGAGTCTGATTGAATTCGGGAGATTTCTCACTCAAAGCACTGCGTTCTGGCCTGAAAGGCCTAAATCAGCAGGAATTAGAATGAAAAAAGTGTTAATAACAAGTCAAGAAATCATGACTTAAGATCTGTGGGTGCTATGGACTTCTACCTATTTCTACTCCATGAAGTGTAAAACATAGCGAGATTTCATCTATAAACATCAACGTACAGGGATCATCCATAAAGATAAATACTGCCTTCTTTGGAGTGTGATTGAATAAGGTTTCTCCCTGAAAACACTGCCTTTGGCCTGAAAGGCCTAAATCAGCAGGAATTTAAATGAAAAAACAGTTAATAACAAGTGGGGGAAATCATGACTTAATATATGTGGGTGATATGCTCATATCCTTTTCTAAACAATGAATTGTAAAACATATATTTCATCTATGAACATCAAAGTACAGAGAATTCACAGAAATATACACTGCACCCTATGGAGTCTGATTGATTCAGGAGGTTTCAGGCTCCGCTCAAAACACTGCGTTTTGGCCTGAAAGGCATAAATTGGCAGGAATTTGTACAAAAAAAGGGTTACTAATAAGTGAGAGAAATCAGCCTTTGGATTTCTGAGTGATATGTACTATATCATTTTCTAGGTCAGGAAATGTAAACAGATTTCATGTATGATCATCAAAGTACAGAGAAGTCACAGAAAGATATGTACTGCTCCATTTCAAGTATGATTGTGTTCAGGAGGTTTCTCCCTGAGAACTCTGCCTGATAGCCTGAAAGGCCTAAATCAGCAGGAATTTGAATGTAAAAAGGGTTAATAACAAGTGGGAGTAATCATGACTTAAGAACTTTTGGTATTATGGACTCATATTCTTTTCTACCTCTTGAATTGTAAAACATAGAGAGATTTCATCTATGATCATCATAATAAAGAGAAGTCACAGAAAGACATATAATGTAATCTTAGGATTTTATTGAATTCAGGAGTTTTCTGACTGAAAACACTGCCTTATGGCCTTATAGTCCTATATCAGCAGGAATTTGAACGAAAAAAGTGTTAATAACAAGTAGGATAAATCATGAATTAAGGTTTGTAATGATATGGACTACATCATTTTTTACCCCATAAGTGTAAAACATAGAGAGGTATCATCTATGTTATTTAAATACAGAGAAGTCACAGAAAGATAAATACTGCACCGTTTGGAGTCTGATTGAATTCAGGAGTTTTCTCACTGGAAAAACTGCCTGTTGGCCTACAGGGCCTAAATCAGCAGGAATTTGAATGAAAAATAGGTTAATAACAATTTGGAGAATTCATGACTTAAGAACTGTGGGTGATGTGGACTTATATCCTTTTCTCCTCCATGAAGTGTAAAACATAAAGAGATTTCATCTATAAACATCAAAGTACAGAGAAGTTCCATAAAGATATATGCTGCACCGTTTGGAGTCTGATTGAATTCAGGAGGTTTCTCACTGAAAACAATGCCTGTTGGTCTGAAAGGCCTAAATCAGAAGGAATTTGAATGAAAAAAGAGTTAATAACAAAGGGGATAAATCGTACTTAAGATCTGTGGGTGATATGGACTTTTATCCTTTTCTACCCCTTGGAGTGTAAAACATAGAGGGATTTCATCTATCATCATCAAAGTACAGAGAAGTCACAGAAAGATATATACTGCACCCTTTGCAGTGATTGAATCCAGAAGCTTTATCACTTTAAACACTGCCTGTTGGCATGAAAGGCCTAAATCAGCAGGAATTTTAATGAATAAAGTGTTAATAACAAGTGGGAGAAATCGAATCAGCAGGGCTTCTGAAGGAGACTTTTGCTGTAGGTGAGACTTCTTGGGGGCACTCCCAGGCCTCTGATCGACCCTTCCCGGATTGTTCGCGTGGACGATCCTATGCCGGGCTCCCCCCAGGGTGGGGTGAGTAGTACCTAGCTGCGAGCCAGAGGGACTGCTAGCGCCGCCCACAATTGGCAGAGCTTCTGAAGGAGACTTTCCCTGTAGGTGAGACTTCTGGGGGCACCAGCACAGATAGAAATCCCAACAGGAATTACAATACTAGATAGAGAGTAC
Source organism: Uropsilus gracilis (assembly GCA_004024945.1). NCBI lineage: Eukaryota > Metazoa > Chordata > Mammalia > Eulipotyphla > Talpidae > Uropsilus > Uropsilus gracilis. The sequence goes on along the minus strand of PVHY01031548.1, from coordinate 1,846 downwards.
AAAAGTTTAGGACAGAACACATAGCCCAGAAACAAAGAGAAGGAATCAAAACCCAAAAACAGCCAACTGAAGCAACAAAACATCTTAGCACAAAAGGCAGAAATCACTACAGACTAATATTCTTCAACATGCCAACCAATACTCGAGCAGTCGTTGCACAATATGTGGAGCAAACCCGAAGAGAAAACACAGGAAGGAAGAAAAATACAAATATTCAAATGAGCCCATAGGGACATAATCCATCTCCAAAGGACAAACAGACTCTAGAAACCAACATAGATGAAATTGAAGAAATGCCCTATATGTCAGATAAGAATTTAGACACATAATGATAAAAACAATAAATGAGCTAAGAGGAGAAGTAGAAAAATATAAAAAGGAACTTAGCAAAATGAACATCATCATTGCTGAACAGAAGAACGATTGAAACCCTAAATAAGAAAATGAAGGAGATGCAGCATGTAAGAGGAGATATAGAAGACATCAAAAATACTGGGAAAAGCTATTAAAGCAGACTAGGAGAAATTGAAGAACGAATCAGCACACTGGAGGACACAGAAGTAGAGAGAACTAAGAGAGTAAAAGAGAGTGATAAACAAAATAAGAAGATAGTGGAAAAATCAGAGATCTATCAGATACTTTAAAGAAAGGAAATATAAGAGTAATAGGAATCCCAGAAGGAGAAGAGAAAGACATAGGAAATGATAGGCTTTTTAAAGCAATAATAGAAGAGAACTTCCCAAACTTGACGAATGAAATGAAAATAGACATACAGGAAGCAAAAAGAACACCAAACTACTTCAACGAAAGAAAAACCACAGCAAGACACATAATTGTAAAATTCCCAAGAATTCATGATAAAGAAAAAATAATGAGGATGACTAGAGAGAGGAAACAGATCACCTACAAAGGAAAACCCATTAGACTGACCTCAGATTTCTCTGAAGAGACACTCCAAGCAAGAAGAGAATGGAGCCTTATATTAAAAAAACTCCAAGACAAAAACTGCCAGCCAAGAATACTCTACCCTGCAAAGCTGTCCTTCCAGTATGAAGGAAAAATTAGAACCTTCTCAGACCAACAAAGTCTCCAAAAATTTGCTACCACCAAACCCCCACTCCAAGAAATATTGGATGAAGCCCTAGGACCAAAACTCTCACATGAATAAATAGAATATACATAAAAGAAAACCAAAGCAGAACCTCAAAATAACCTCTAGAAAACCAATACTAGAACCCCACATATCAACAGTCACTCTAAATGTCAGTGGTCTAAACTCATCAATCAAAAGACACAGAGTTGCAGATTGGATCAAAAGAGAGAACCCAACATTCTGCTGTCTCCAGGAAACACATCTAATCCCTAAAGATAAGCATAGACTGAAAGTGAAAGGATGGAAAACAATTCTACAAGCAAATGGTCCCAAGAAAAAGGCAGGGGTAGCCATTCTTATAGCAGAAAAAGCAGATTTCAGAATAAAAAAGTGTGACAAAGGATAAAGACGGACACTACTTAATGGTACGTGGTTCAAATCACCAAAAAGACTTAACAATTATCAACATATATTCACCAAATGAGGGAGCACCTAGATTCATAAGACAGCTACTAGCAGAACTGAAAACATATATTGATGAAAACACCTATGTTGTAGGAGACTTTAACACTCCACTCTCACCAAAAGACAGATCAGTGAAACAAAAGCTAAACAAGGACACAAAAGCTTTAAAGGAAGACCTAGACCAAATGGATCTAATAGATATCTACAGGACACTGCACCCCACAAAAAGGGAATACACCTTCTTTTCAAATGCACATGGATCCTCCTCTAAAATTGACCACATATTAG
>PVHY01031547.1:0-12577 GCA_004024945.1 Uropsilus gracilis | reverse complement strand
TCTGCAACTGTGTCTTTTGATTGATGAGTTTAGCCCATTGACATTTAGAGTAATTACTGATGTTTGAGGGTCTAACAATTGGTTCATGGTGGTCATTTGGGGCTATTTTAGTTTGTTTTATCTTTTCTTTTTATTGTTCACTCTTTTTATTCTTCTGCGGGTTTCGATCTTAGGGCTTCTTTCAGGAGTTCTTGGAGAGGCGGTTTGGTGGTAGCAAATTTCTGGAGGCTTTGTTTGTCTGGGAAAGTTCTGGTTTTCCTTCATAAAGGAAGGACAGCTTTGCTGGATAGAGTATTCTTGGTTGGCAGTTTTTGTCTTGGAGTATTTTTTATTTATTTATTTTTTTTTGAGACTTGCTATTTTTGCCTGTGGAACTGCAGTCTCTCGTTGCCTGGGGTACCACAGACTCAAGCAATCCCCAGCCTCGGCTTCCCAGGTAGCTGGGATTATAATCGTGCTCCACCATGCCCAACTATTTTTTTGGAACTAGGTCTTGTACAGGCCCCAGGCGGGACTCGAACCACGATCCCTAGCCCTCGCCGCTTCATAGGCTGAAGCTTACAAGCACGAGCCACTGTGCCTGGCCTGTCTTGGAGTGTTTTAAAGATGTGGTGCCATTCTGTCCTTGCTTGGAGTATCCCTTCTGAGAAATCTGAAGTCAGTTGGATCGGTATTCCTTTGTATGTTATCTGTTTCCTCTCTCTTGTTATTTTCATGATTTTCTCCTTATCTTTAGCTTTTGTAAGTTTTATGATGTGTCTTGCTGTGTTTCTTCTTTCATTAAAGTAGGTTGGTGTCCTTTTTGCTTCTTGTATGTCTAATTTCATTTCTTTCTTCAGGTTTGGGAAGTTTTCCTCCATTATTTCATTGAAGAGCCTATTAGTTCCTATTTCTTTCTCTTCACCTTCTGGTATTCCAATTACTCTTATATTTGTTTTCTTTAGGGTGTCTGTGAGATCTCTGATTATTTCTTCTGTTTTCTTAGTTTGCTTTTCTCTCTCTTTCTTCATTCTTTCTACTTCTGTATCCTCTAGTGTGCTGATTCTTTCTTCTATGTCTTCTAGTCTGCTTTCCTGACTCTTCCCTGCATTTTTGAGTTCTTCTGTTGTTCCTCTTATGCCTTGCATCTCCTGCAGTTTCTTATTTAGGGTTTCGATTTCGTTTTTCTGTTCGTTGATGATATTGTTCATTTTGCTGCATTCTCTTTTATATTTTTCTGCTACTTCTCTTAATTCATTGAGAGCTTCCCTTCTTTTGCTTTCCCTTTGTTCCCCCTCTTCCTTGGCCTCTTTGAGTGCTTTTATCACGTTGATTCTGAATTCTTTGTCTGACATATGGAGCATTTCTTCGATGTCATCCATGTTTTTTTTTTCAAATTATTTATCCTTAGGTGGTGAGTTATTTTTCTTAGGGCTTGCTTGAGTGTTTGTGTTCTTCCTTTTTCCTGTGTTTTCCTTTTGGATCTGCTCTACATATTGGGTGACCACTGCTCTAGTAGTAGGCATGTTGAAGCCTATATAGTTGCATTTAACATTGCCTATGTGGTTTTGGTAGTGAATATCCTTGTTTTCTGAGTTTGCGCCGGTGCCACGTAGCAGTGCAGGCACTTTTGGGCTTTGGGGTAGGGGCTGTTAAGCTCCAGGTGAGTTCCTTCCCCACCCCCTTTAGCAACTCAGTCCGAGCTAAATTTAGGCTGAATAGCCAGGTTCCATAAAGATGCAAATGGCCGGTCTGCCTGCCTCCTGGCTGTTTCCTTGACAACCGGGAGATGCCACAGGCTGCTCTAGGTAGGGTAGCCTACCTGTCCTGCGTGGTCTCCTCCCCCAGGTGTTGATGGGCTAGCTGCTCCTCTCAGCAGGGTCGGAGTCCCCTTTGTTGGTGACTCTATTGTCCGCGAGTGCCTCAGTCTGCTCTCTGGACTTTGGGGTGGGTTAATAAGAAGTGCTAGTAATCTCGACTTAAGAGCTGGAGGTGAGATGGACTTATATATATTCCACTCCATGAAGTGTACAACATAGAGATTTCATCTCTAAACATCAAAGTACAGAGAAGTTACTGTCAGAGATACACTGTTCCTTTGGAGTCTGTTTGGATTCAGGAGCGTTCTCACTGTAAATGCTGCAAGTTCGCCTGAAAAGCCAAAATCATCAGGATTTTGCATGAAAGCAAAAGTTTACATGAAGTGTTAGATATGAAACTAAAGAGGTAGAGGTGAATTGGACAGGTATACAGTTCACCTCCATTAATTGTACAACATACAGAGATTTTTTCTCAATACAGCAAAGTACAGATTAGTTTCAGTAAGATATAAAGTGCTCCTTTGCAGTCTGTTTGGTTACAAGTGCATTTTTGCTGAAAATGCAGGCAAGTCCCTGTAAGGCTGAAATCCTCAATGTCTTGAGTGAAAACAAGGGTTTCCAAGAATTCCTAGATATCATGAACTAAAGAGCTGGGGGTGAAATGGGACAGGTAACCTGTTTTACTCCATTAAGTATAAAACACACAGGGAATTCTTCCCTGTACAGCAAAGTACAGAGAAGTTACAGTAAGATATAAGGAACTCATTTGCAGTTCTTTTGGTTTCAAGAGAATTTTCACTGAAAAGCTGGCAAGTCCCCTGAAATGGCAAAATCCTCAGTGCTTAGAGTGAAAACTACTGTTTCCTAGAAGAGCTGGAAATCATGAAACAAAAGAATGGAGGTGATATGGACAGGTATCCTGTTCTACTCCATTAAGTGTACAACATACAGAGATTTCTTCTCTTTACCACAACATACAGAGAAGTTACAGTAAGATATAAAGAACTCCTTTGAGATCTGTTTGGTTTTCGGAGTTTTCGCTGAAATCGTAGGCAAGTTCCATGAAAGTCTGTAATCCTCAGTGTTTCATCTCTATTCCAGCAGTTGTTTCATGATTTCTAACACCTCTTGGAAAAGTTTGTTTTCATGGAAAATCCTGAAGATTTTGGCCTTTCAGTACACTTAGGTGCATATTCAGCGAAAAGGCCCATGAAACCTTAAATACTCCAAAAGGAGCTCTTTATATCTTACTGTGTCTTCTCATCACTTGTCTGTGCATAGACGCATTCTTTATCTTGTACTCTTATGCAGTAGAAGTGATACACAACTGTCTCTGTTGCAGCAATTTAGTTTCAGGATTTCCACATTATTGGTAAAACTTCTTATCATGCAAAATCCTGAGGATTTCGTACTTTCTGTACACTTAGGTGCATATTCAGCAAAAACGCTCCTGAAACCAAAGAGACACTACAGGAGTTCTTTATATCTTACTGTATATCTGCACTTGTCTGTGAATAGGAGATATCTCTGGATCTTGTACACTTAATGAAGTAGAAGATGAAATGAACCCTCTCTATTCCAGCAGTTTAGTTTCACAATTTCCATCATTCTTGGACAAGTTTGTTGTCATGGAATATCCTGCGTATTTCAGCATTTCGGTGCACCTAGCAGTATATTAAGTGTAAACAGTCTTGTAAACCTAACAGACTCCAAAGGAGCTCTTTATAGTCTACCTTTTCTTCTCATCACCTGCCTATGCATAGGAGCTAATCTCTAGATTGTATACTTATGCAGTAGAAGATGATAACTTACTGTCTGTGTTCCAGCAGTTTAGTGTCACGATTTCCAACATTATTGGAAAAGCTTGTTTTCCTGAAAATTCCTGAGGATTTTGGACTTTCATTACCCTTTGCTTCCTTTTCAGCAAAAACGCTCTTGAAAGCTAACAGATTGCAAAGGAGCTCTGTTTATCTTACTTTTTCTTCTCATCACTTGCCTGTGCATAGGAGCATTCTGTATCTTGTACATTTAGCTTGTACACTTATGCAGTAGAAGATGATACCTTACTGTCTGTGTTCCAGCAGTTTAGTTTCACGATTCCCAACATATTGGACAAGCTTGTTTTCATGGAAATTCCTGAGGATTTCGGCCTTTCAGTATACTTATCTGCCTTTAAAGCAAAACACCATGAAACCTAAGAGACTCCAAAGGAGCTCTTTATATCTTACCTTTTCTTCTCATCACTGTCTTTATATCTTACCTTTTCTTCTATGCACTGTGCATAGAAGCAATCTGTATCTTCTAACTTATGTACCAGAAGATGATACACAGTCGTCTTTATTCCAGCAGTTTAGTGTCATGATTTCCAACACTTCTTGGAAAAACTGTTTTCATGGATTCCAAAGTAGCTCTTTTATCTTATTTTTTCTTCTCATCACTTGTCTGTGCATAGAAGCATTCTGTATCTTGTGCATTTAGCTTGTCGAAGATGTAGTAGAAGTAGAAGATGATATGCAGTATCATCTTATGCAGTAGAAGATGATACCTTACCGTCTGTGTTCCAGAAGTTTAGTTTCAACATTTCCAACATTGTTCCATTTTGGGTGCCCAACCAGCATGCATAAGCGTGGGGTGTCCATTGGACATGCCTCCCAGCCACTTCCTCTGAACCCGCCACCCGCTACCCAGCCCACCACCCGCTACCCTGGTACGATGCCACACCATACTCATTGGGTGCCCAACCAGCACGCATCACTGTGAGACATCCATCGGACATGCCTCCCAGCCACTCCCTCTGAAGCCTACCACTTGCTACCCAGGCCGCCATCTGAAACTCAGGTGCAGCACCATATCATGCCACTTCAGGTGCCCAACCGGAGCAATCCAGCACAGGTCCCTTGGACATGGCTCCCAGCCACTCCCTCTGAAGCCCACCACCTGCCACCCAGGTACCGCACCACTTGTGCAACTTTGGGTGCCCAACCAGAGGGCAGCAGTGTGGGGCATCCCTTGAACTCCCCTCCCAGTCACTCCCTTTGAAGCCCACCACCCACTTCCCAGGTACTGTGCCACCTCATGCCACTTAGGGTGCCCGACTGGAGCGCTCCAGTGCAGAGGAGTCCCTCGGACATGCCTCCCAGTCACTCCCTCTTAAGCCCATCACCCGCTACTCAGCCAGCTACCCAGGTACCGCACGACATTGGGTCGCTTTGGGTGCCAACCAGCATGCATCAGCATGGGCCTACCTCAGACACTCCTTCAAACCTCTCCTGTAGCCCGCCACCTGCTACCCAGGTACCGCGTCACAACGTGCCACTTCGGACACCTATCCAGCGTGCCTCAGCGCGGGACCTTCCTTGGACATGTATCCCAGAAACTCCGTCTGAAGCCCAACACCCGCTCACAGCCTGCCACCTGCTACCCAGGTACCACACCACATTGTGTCACTTTGGGCACCCAACCAATGAGCATCAGCGCGGGGCATCCCTCGGACATGCCTCTGAGGCACTCCTCTGAAGCCTGCCTCCTGCTACGCAGCCAGCCACCCTCCAACCAGGTACCATGCCACACTTGCCACTTCGGGCACCCAACCACCGCACATCAGCACGGGGTTTCCCTCAGACATGCCTCCCAGCCACTCTCTCTGAAGCCCGCAACCCACTAGCCATCCTGCCATCCACTACCCAGGTACAGTGCCACATCGTGCCACCTCAGGCGCCCAAACAATGCACATCAGTGCAGGGCATCCCTAGGACACAGATCCCAACCACTTCCTCTGAGGCCTACCACCCGCTACCCAAGTACCGCACCACATAGTGCCACTTCAGGCACTGAAACAGTGTGCATCTGCGATGGGCGTTCTCTCGGACATGACTCCCAGGCACTCCAACTGAAGACCACCACCCACTACCAGTGCCACCCACTATCCTGGTTTCACGCCACATCATGCCACTTCGAGTGCCCAACCAATGTGCATCAGCTTGGGACAACCTCAGACATGCCTCTCAGCCACTTCCTCTGAAAACCAACTACTGCTACCCAGGTATTGCGCCACTTTGTGACTCTTTGGGTGCCCAAACAGCGCGCATAAGTGTTGGGATGACCTTGGACACAACTACCAACCAACCTTCTGAAGCTCGCCACCTGCTACCCAGGTACCAGGCCACATCGTGCCTGTTTGGGCCGCAACCAGCGCACATCAGCATGGGGTGTCCCTTGGAGACGCCTCCCAGACACTCCCTCTGAAGCCTGCCACCCGCCACCCAGGCCTCACTCACTACCCAGGTACCATGCCACAAAGTGCCAATTTGGGTGCACAACCAGCACGCTCAGTGTGGGGAGTCCCTTGGACACACTTCCCAGCCACTCCCTAAGAAGCCTGCCACCTGCTACCCAGGTACTGCACCACATTGTGCCAATTTGGGTGCCCAACCAGCTTGTATTAGTGTGGAGTGTCCCTTGGACACAACTCCTAGCCACTCCCTATGAAGCCCAACACCTGCTACCCAGCTCGCCACCCGCTACCCAGGTACTGTGCCACATTGTGCCACTTCAGGTGCTCAACCAGCACTCATTAGCGCTGGACGTCCCTCGGACACACATCCCAGCCACTCATTATGAAACCAGCTACCTGCTACCCAAATACTGTGCCACATTGTGCCACTTCGCACATCAGCGTGGAGCATCCCTCGGACACACCTCCCACCCACTTCCTTGAAGCCCACCACCCATTACCCAGTCTGACACCCACTACTGCACCACATCGTGCCACTTCGGAGCCCAACCAGCACGCATTAGAATTGGGCGTCCCTTGGACACACCTCCCAGCCACTCCCTCTGAAGCCCATAACCCGCTACCCAGGTACCACATCATATGCTTCTTCGGCACCCAACCAGCACGCATCAGCAGGGAGCATCCCAGAGACATGCCTCCAAGACACTCCCTCTGAGTCCGCCACATGCTATCCAGCCCGCCACCTGCTACCCAGTACTGCGCCACATTGTGCTACTTCGTGTGCCCAACCAGAGTGCATCAGCGTGGGGAGTCCCTTGGACACAATTCCCCACCACTCCTTCTGAAGCTTGCAACCTGCTATCCAGCCCGCCACACCCTACCTTGGGACCGTGCCACATCGTGCCACTTCGGGTGTCAACCAGTGCTCATTAGCGCTGGACATCCCTCAGACACGCATCCCAGCCACTCCCTATGAAACCCGCCACCTGCTACCCAGGTACCATGCCACATGGTGCCACTTCAGGAGCCCAACCAGCATGTATCAGCGTGGGGCATCCATTGGCCACACTTCTCAGTCACTCCCTCTGAAGCCCAACAACCACACTTAGACACTGTGCCACATCGTGCCACTTCATGTGCCCAACCAGTGCACATCAGCATGAGGCATCCCTCGGACATGCCTCCCAGCGACTCCCTTTGAAGCCCGCCTCACGCTACCCATGTACCGTGCAACATTGTGCCACTTCGGGTGCCCAGCCAGCGCATCATTGTGGGGCGTCCCTCAGACACGCATGCCAACCACTCCCTCTGAAACCCACCACCCACTACCAAGCCTGCCACCCGCTACCTAAGTACTGTGCCACATCGTGCCACTTCGGGTGCCAACCAGCGCGCATCAGCATGGGGCATCCCTCGGACATGCCTCCCAGCCACACCCTCTGAAGCCCACCACCATTACCCAGGTACCTTGCCATATCGTGCCACTTCGGGAGCCCAACCAGCACGCATCAGTGTGGGGCATCCATCAGACTCACCTCCCAGCCACTCCCTCTGAAGGCCGCCACCAGATACCCAGGTGCCATGCCACATTGTGCCACTTTGGGCGCACAATAGCGCATATCAGTGCTGGGCATCATTCAGACATGCCTCCAGGATACTCTCTCTGAAACCTGCCACCCGCTACCCAGATACTATGTAATATTGTGCCACTTTGGGCACCAAACCAGCACGCATCAACATGGGGCGCCCCTTGGACACGCCTCCCAGTCACTTGCTCTGAAGGCCGCCAGCCGCTACCATCCTGTCACCCGCTAACCTGGTATCATGCCACATCATGCCACTTCGTGCACCCATCCAGAATGCATCAGCGTGGGGCATCCCTCGGACATGCCTCCAAGACACTCCCTCTGTAACCTGCCACCCGAACCCAGGTACCACGGCATATTGTACCACTTCGGACTCACAACCAATGCGCATCAGCACAGTTTGTCCCTTGGACATGCCTCCCAGCAACTCCCTCTGAAGCCCACCTGCTACCCAGGTCCCGCGTCACATTGTGCCACTAAGGGAGCCCAACCAGCATGCATCAGCGTGGGGCAATCCTTGGACAAGCCTCCCATCCACTCCCTCTGTATCCGCCACCAGGTATCAGGTACCATGCCACATGGTGCCACTTCAGGTGTCCAACCAGATAGCATCAGCTGGGGCATCCCTTGGACATGCCTCCCAGCTACGCCCTCTGAATCCCGCCTTTAGCTACCCAGTCTGGCACCCGCTACCCAGGTACCACGCCATATCGTGCCACTTCAGGCGCACAACCAGCATGCATCTGTGAGGGGTGTCCTTTGAACATGCGCCCCAGCCACTCCCTATGAAACCTACCAACAGCTACCTAGCCAGCCACCAACTACCCAGGTACCACGCCATATTGTGCCACTTTGGGCACCCAAATAGTGTGCATCAGTTTGGGGCATCTTTCAGACACACCTCTCAGCCACTCCCTTAAGCCTGCCACCCTTTATGCAGGTACTGTGCCACATCTTGCATTTGGGTGCCCATCCAGAGCGCATCAGTGTGGGGCGTCCCTAGGACATGCCTCCAAGTCACTCCCTCTGAAGCCTGCCACCCACTACCCAGTTACTGCACCACATTGTGCCACTTCAGGTGCTCAACAAGTGTACATCCGCTCAGGCCAACCCTTGGGCATGCCTCCCAGTCATTCCCTCTGAAGGCCGCCACCCACTATCTAGGTATCATGCCACATTGTGTCACTTTGGGTGCACAGCCAGCACACATCAGCGCAGTGGGTCCCTGGGACATGCCTTCCAGCCACTCCCTCAGACACAACTCCCAGCTACCCCCTTTGAAGCCAGCCATTTGCTAACCAGGTACCGCACCACATCGTGCCACTTCGGGCACCCAATCAGCGTGCAGCACTGTGGGTCATCCCTCAGACACACCTCCCAGCCACTCCCTCTGAAGCCTGCCAACCACTACCAACCTGCCACCTGCTACACAGGTACTGCCCCACATCGTGCCACTTTGGGTACCAACCAATGCGCATCAGTGCGGGGCATCCCTTGGACATGTCTCCCAGCACTCTCTCTGATGACCGCCACCCATTACCCAGATACTGCGCCACATTGTGCCACTTGGGGCGCCCTACCATTGTGATCAGCACAGGGCGTCCCTCGGACACACCTCCCAGCCACTCCCCCTGAAACATGCCACCTGCTACCTAGGTACTGTGCCACATCATGACACTTTGGGCGCACAACCAGCTAACATCAGTGCGGGACATTCCTCAGACACGCCTCCCAGCCTCTCCTTCTGAAGTCCGACATCTGCTACCCAGCCCACCACCTGCTATCCAGGTACTGTGCCACATTGTGCCACTTTGGGTGCCCAACCAGTGTGCATCAGCATGGGGTGTCCCTCGAACACACCTCCCTGCAACTCCCTCTGAAGCCTGCCACCCAATACCCAGCCTGTTACCCGCTACCCAGGTACTGCGCCACATTGTGCCACTTTGGGCACCCAACCAGTCGCAGCACCATGGACCGTCCCTTGGACACACCTCCCTGCCACTCCCATAAAGCCTGCCACCAGCTACCCAGCACGCCATCCCCTACCCAGCCCACCACACACTACCCAGGTACCATTCCACATCGTGCTACCATGGTGCCGGCACTGATAAAGACGATAAGCAAAATCTCAGCTGTACACAAAAACACTAAAATTCATTTATGGAAGTAAAAAAGAAATTGTGGGCAAATATAAACAACAAACAAATCAAAGCTTGGAAAGTACTGACAGCAGACACACACACGCCAAAAAAACTTTAGATTAAAAGTTATCAATGTATATCAAGTACAAGTATAGAAAGCACAGAAGCTCAACACCACAGCAACTCAGACACAAACGGGAAAAAGTCATAAGCTGTCTTCTGGAGAAACTTGGAATTGGGGTTTGCATATCAGAGGATTCCATATGTGTAAGGCCTCCTGCAGAGACTCAAATTTAACAGTCTATTGGCTCCTTCAGTGATAGACTGCAGAGAGGATCTGCAGAATATCAGGGCTGACATTCCAGTCCAGAAGCGCAGGTGCAGCTGTGCGACAACAGCTGAGACAGGAAAGAACAACTTCCCCCAAACAACCGACAGAAACAAAAAGCAATTCAGACAGAAAAACAATAACGATAACCGTGTAGTCTACAACATGTCAACTAATACCCGAGCAGCAGTCTCAATATGTAGAACAAGTCCGAAGAGAAAACACGGGAAGGAAGAAAAGTACAAACACACAAGCAAGCCCAAAGGGAAACAATTCTTCACCGAAGGATAAACAATCTCCTGAAACCATCAAGGAGGACTTCGAAGAATTGGCTAATATGACAGATAAAGAATTCAGACACATCATGATAAAAACAATGAGATAAGAGGATAAGTAGAAAAATACAAAAAAAAATGCAGCAAAATGAACATTACCATTGTCAAACAGAAGAAAGAGATTGAAACACTAAATAAGAAACTGAAGGAGGTTCAGTTTATAAGAGGAACAATAGAAGATATCAAAAATGCAGAGAAAAGCCATGAAAGCAGACTAGAAGAAATTGAAGAACAAATCAGGACACTAGAGGATACAGAAATAGAGGGAACAAAAAGAGAAAAAGAGAGAAAAACAAAGTAAGAAGACAGAAGAAAAAATCAGAGATCTATCAGATACTTTAAAGAAAGGAAATATAAGAATAATTGGAATCCCAGAAGGAGAAGAGAAAGACATAGGAAATGAAAGTCTTTTTAAAGCAACAATGGAAGAGAACTTCCCAAATCTGAAAAACAAAATGAATATAGAAGTACAGGAAGCAAAAAGAACACCAAACTACTTTAATGAAAAAAAAATGACAGCCAGGTACATCATTGTAAAACTTCCAAGAACCCAAGATAAAGAAAAAATAATGAAAATGCTAGAGAGAAAAAATAGATAACCTACAAAGGAAAACCCATTAGGCTGACCTCAGATTTCTCAGAAGAGACTCTCCAAGCAAGGAGAGAATGGAGCCACATCTTCAAAAAACTCCAAGACAAAAAGAGCCAGACAAGATACTCTACCCTGCAAGCTCTCCTTCTTTTATGAAGGAAAAATTTGAATCTTCTCAGACAAAGTTTTCAGAAATTTGCTACCACGAACCCCCCACTACAAGAAATCTTTCAAGAAGTCTCAAGTACAAAGCCCTCAGAAGAATAAATAGAACGAACATAACAAGAAACTAAGGGGACCTTAAAATATCTACCAGAAAACCAACTCTAGAACCTCAAACATTAATAATCATTCTAATGTTAGTGGTCTTAATTCAGCATAAAGAGACACAGAGTAGTGGACGGGGTCATAAGGCAGAACCCAACTTTCTGCTGCCTCCAAAAACACATCTAATCTCCAAAGACAAGCATAGACTAAAGGTAAAAGGATGGAAAACAACCCTAGAAGCAAACAGCCCCCCCCCCCCAAAGGCAGGGGTAGACATTCTAATAACAGACAAAGCAAATTTCAAAATAAAAAAAGTTAACAAAGGATAAAGATGGTCACTACTTGAACTATTGTTCAGGGTACAACCCACCAGAAAAACCTAACAATTATCAACATATATGCACCAAACGAGGGAGCACCAAGATTCATAATGCAGCTACTAGCAGAACTGAAAACAAATATTGATGAAACACATACATAGTAGGAGACTTTAACACCCCACTCACACCAAAGGACAGATCAACCAAACAGAAGCTAAACAAAGACACAAAGGCTTTTAAAGACCTAGACCTAGACCAAATGGAACTCATAGATATATACAGGACACTGCACCGCCAAGGAAAAGAATACACATTCTTTTCAAATGCACATGGATACTTCTCTAAAATTGACCACATACTAGGACACAAGACAAATTTGAATAATATACAAAAATTAAAATTACCAACCTTTTCCTCAGATTATAAAAGCATCAAACTAGAAATTAACAATGAAGAGAAAGCAAGAAGAGTGGCCAGTACTAGGAGACTATACAATATGCTACTAAAAAAAGAATGTGTAATTGAAGAAATTAAAGAAGAAATTAAAACCTACTTCAAAATGAATGAAAAAGAAGACACAACTTTTCAAAATCTCTGGGACTAAGCAAAAGCATATCTAAGAGGAAGGTTCATAGCAATACATGCCCATATCAAAAACAAAGAATCTATGCAAAGAAAAAACCTCATCTCCCAATTCGAAAAAGTAGAAAAAGAACAACAGGAAAAGCCAAAACCCAGCAGAAGACAAGAAATAATTAAAATCAAAGAAGAAATAGCTGGAGTTAACGGCGCCCTTCCCAAAGTCCTGAGAGCGGACTGAGGCTCTCGCGGACAAAAGAGGCAGCTGCAAAGGGGACTCCGACCCTGCTGAGAGAAGCAGGTAGCCCACCCGCACCACCTGAGACAGGTAGGATACGCTCCCTACCTGGAGCAGACTGTGGCGTCTCCCGGCTGTTGTCACGGAAACAGCCTGGG
>PVHY01031546.1:0-12577 GCA_004024945.1 Uropsilus gracilis | reverse complement strand
CTATATCCCTCATATAAGTGAGACCATCCTGTACTTCTCTTTTTCTTTTTGGCTTATTTCTGCTAATATGAGTCTTTCTAGTTCCATCCAGGTTGCTGCAAATGACATGTGTTTGTCCTCCTTGATGGATGCGTAGTATTCCATCGTGTATATGTACCACATTTTTTTTTTAGCCAATCATCCGTTTGGGGGCATTTGGTTTGTTTCCAATTCTTTGCAACTGTAAACAGGGCTACAATGAACATGCGTGTACATGTGTCCTTTTGAATTAATGTCTTCATGTTCTCTGGGTATATTCCTAGTAGTGGGATTGCTGGGTCACATGTATATATTTTAAATAACTTCTCCCCATCACCCAGTACAGTAGATAATAGTGGCTAAATTTACCATTTCATTGGTTACAGATATTGAACTAGACTCACAAAGGAATAAGGAAAGACTAAAATTATCAGACAGCATGCCCTCTGACTCAAAGTATTCACTGAAAAGCTATGAGTTATTTCCTCTCAGGGAGAAGATAAATTCATTTATACAGGAAGGTGTGGATATTAGGGTAGACCTTGCTTCAACATGTGAATATGGGAAGAACTGAAGCTGAGAAGTGAAGGAGTGAACTGCATTGCTTCTTTGTTTTTGACCACTTGAAATCCACTGCTCCTCCACACATGCACCCTCTCTGGGGTCAGCTTTCCTAAACCTAAAACCTGAAAGTAAGAATAAGAATTTTTGTTCAACATGTTTACTGAGAGAGTATTCTCAATCTGTGTGCAAGTAAGAGAAGCCATATAGGAGCATTACCATAAAGATGTGTTTCATGATATTGTGTAGCCTCAATATGATCTTGTTGGAAGCTTTGGGGTATCAATTGCACCTGTTTCAGCTCCTTTTTGAGATAAGAAAGAAGGATATTAGTGTCCATGAACCAGTTAAAAGTTGACAGTAGGGTCATAATGGGAATGAGGGACTGAGGAAGACAGGATCTGAAGCAGGTCTGAAGCAGTTACCTACTGCTGTGCAGCAATTTATTCTAAAACTCAGCTACCTATAGCAATATTATTAATTTTATCTCACAGATCTTGTGGGGCAGCACTTGATAGCAGTTCAGACAGGCAGTTCTGATTGAGTCATTCATGGGACTGCAGTTTCAGTGTTGATGGGAGCTGTGGTCTCATCTGAAGGCTAGACCGAGGAAGGATCTATGTGGCCTCCCATGTGGGTCAGTCATATGAGAGGTCAGACATATGAGAGGCAAAATTATATTGAGTATTGAGAGGAGTTTCAGATTCTTGCCACTTACTGCTGAGTGTATTTTCATGACATGAAAATGACTTCCCCAGAAGTGAGCCAGCCAAGAAGGCAAGGAAAAGGCAATGCTTTTCACAAACATACCCAGAACCAAACGTAACGGTATACTCAACTGGTCACACACCTCACTAACTCAAGATGTGAGGGGCATATACCAGGTTCAAACACACACAAAGTGAAGGTTATGAGTTATTGGAGGCCATCAAAGAACTCAGCTTCCACCACCATCAAGTGTCTGCTCTACAACCGAGTATTATTTTGAGGAATTATCTCTGCCTGGTCATACACTGGTGACCAAGTAACTCCAGGTTTACTTTTCACTGCAGAAGTTGAAGGCACAATCAGGAGACAATCACTGTCCAACCAAATTGCTGCCCTCCTCTGAGACTCTTCACCCTTGTACATCCATCTACTGCGGTTGCCAGGAGCAAGTACCATGGGCTGGCTGGTTCCAACAACAGAAACTTACTTTCTCTCACTTCTGGAGGCTGACACTCCAAGATCAAGGAGCCTCGGGGCTAGTTTCTCTGTTCTTGACCTACAAATCATTGCCTTTTCACCATGCTATCAAAAGGTGGCCTTTTCTCTGTGTTCCTGGATTCCTGGTATCTCTCTGTATGTCTAAATTCCTCTTGTTATAAGGAGACCACGTTGGATGGGCACCCAGCCTAGTGACCTCATTCTAACTGAGTTGCCTTTTTAGAGGCCCTCCCTCCAAATACCATCATATTCCTTGGTGTTGGGGGTGATGGCTTCAGCATGTGGATTTGTGGAGGATGCAGTCAATCCAGAACATTCTGTGAGGGGAGCAACAGAGACAGCAGTCACGGGTCACTCATCACAGTAAAGGTGTACTGGTCCAGGCTCCCTGCCTCCCACAGCCTCCCCCACCCCCACCCCATTCATTCCCACTTTGCAAATCTAGTTTGCAAAACCTCCTGCCAACTCTGAGAGCTCTAGACAACACTTCCAATACATTTAAATTTTGCTCAAGCCAGTCACAGTTGGCTGATGTTTCTCGACAGTCAGGCCCCAGATGGATATACGGCTTTTTCCAGATTTTCTGAAATGAATATTCTTTTCTTTTATGTGGATGGGGGCAGGGTGTGAAGAAAAGTCATTTTTAAAGTACGAAAGTATTCGGGCTAAATTAAAAATTCTCCTTGTCACGTCTTTCTTCTTGCCTGAAGAACATATTTCTCACTTCATTCAGACACAGACATATACAGACCCGCTGAGTTAAAGAGGAGGGGGAAGGTGTGAAGACCTGCAAGTCCAGGGCAGCCTGTCAAATGCCTATTCAGTCGATTGCTGCCTTATCGTTGGCAGAACTAGGACTAGAAAGAGATCGTAAGATGCCTGAGACCCATCACTCATATCAGCGTCTTCCTGTCTCTTCAGGATGCTCTTAAGAGCAAGGGCAGAAGAAGATCAATACAATCAGGTTGTAAAACCCTAGTCATGCTGAGAGCTGGGTGTTGGAGAACTAAATATAGTGAAGAGATCTAACTACATGTCAACAGTGGAAACTCTGGTTATGGGGCAGACGGGGAGAGAGTGGGAGAAATAGGGTTGAGAGCACGTGCCCCAGAGTGAGATGAGCCTTCGGGGAAGTCCCCCACCTCTGTTGGACTCAGTGCCCAGTTAACACAGGAGCGCCCACCATGCTGGGTCTCGCACTGAAGAGAAAATACATACTTTTTCATATAATTTGCCTCTGAAACACAGCCAGCACTGGAAACCACTACTGCTAGCTTTCAGATTCCAAAAGAGAATCCCTGGTGGGCTTTCAGACTGGATCTGGGGGGATTACGGGGAGACAATAAGGCAACATCTGAGAGAAGACCGGGATACTTTTATTCTGGTAACTTGTTGCCTCAAACCCTCGTTGGTCTTGCACCCCCCCCTTTCCTCCCCCACCCCAACCCCCAGGTAAGAAGTTCCTTCATGTCAGTTTTTGTTTCCTAATCCGTCCCAAATTTGCAATGTGACTTTGACTTTGACCAGACATTCAGAGACCACCCCCCAGTTAATTTGGGGTGATTTTTCCACCTTTTCTTAATAAGCTCACAATGGACCCCAAGGGACTGGTGATTTGGAACCTGATAAGGAAAGACATTCTTGCCTGCTGCAGTGACAGGCTGCAAGTTCAGTGTAGATTGAGGTAAAAAGAGACCATAATGGTCAATTGAGAACAAGAAATAAAAATATCCCAGGGCAACTGAAAACTGTCATCCAAACATATGAAAATGTTCCAGATAGTTTAGCGATAAGCAGGAAATTGCTGGAAAAACCAACAGTCCTAGAAGGAGAAAATTGCAGTGAGAAGGGGAATTGAATTGAGGTAAGTGTCTGTGTCATAAAGTTTATTATTTTATTAGTTTTAATAGGTGGGTAGATAAGCTAATAGCAATAGGATTTACTTTAAAGATCAACACCATAGACTCTGCTGTTTATTATTTGATAGTAATGTGTCTCCAGTGGGGGGATATTACATCTCGTAAAAAGCCATGTCTGCCACATTTTGGAGTCACACGCACATGGATTTTCCCCTATTAATTCACATCTCTGGCAGAGACTTTGTTTGGATAATATGTCCTTGGGATAATCTGCTCCTTGGAGATCTGTGAGAGTCTTTTTAGCTCCCAGCTGGGATTCTATAACCAGAGGAAAGAACTGGATTAGAGCTCACCTTTCTTAGAATTCTTCTAGCGAGAGGTGAATTCCTCACTTGGATCCTGAAGATGTTGTATGATGGAGATGAGTGGGAGAGTGCACAGAAATCATGCATTCAGCTAACAGCACTGTGCCTGGTAGGGCCCAAACAAAAGGCAGTTCTAGAGGGAAATGGCAAGACTGGAGATGGCTGGGAGCTGGAGGAAGGCAGACAACTATATTAGCAGTCCTGATTCTGATAGACACATGGCTTCAAAGTATCTCTCCACTTGATTCTACTCCTGGGAGTTTAGCTAAAGAATGTGAAAGTGCTAATTCAAATGTGTTCTCCAATGTTCAATGCAGGACATTAACAATAATGAAGTTACAGAAAAAACCCAACTGTCCAGTGGCAGATGATGTGGTATATAAGTATACACACATGGAATACTACTGAGCTGTGAAAAAGATGCACACTTGCCCATTTATGACACCATAGATGGTACTAGATGGGATAATGTTAAGTAGAGTAAGTCAGAAGGAAAAAGACAAGCATTGCATGGGTTCGCTTAAATGTAGCTATAGAGCAAAGCAAACTTTAGAATCTGACTATAAAACAGGCTCTTGAATCAACGGGATTGCAAATCATTTAGAAAAAAGGAGAGACAGTAAGGTGAATGTGCTAATGAAATCAAGTCAAAATGGGCAAAAGCCTCTAAACAACAAGTCACAGGAAAAAAAGCAGCATTTTTAAAATGTGGCTTCCACCACCCAGCTTCTTACCAGATTCATATCACCGACCCATAGCAGTTGCCAGTGAAATGCAATTTAAACAACAGGGTTTTATTTACAAGGAAAATTGACCAGAAAACAAAAAGTCCTTAATGCTACAAGTGGCCAGTTATCTAACCCCAAGTACTCTTTAGTTCGAAAGTCCCAAACACATGCCCAAGCACCCTGCAAACTTCAGTCTTTCTTTTCTGTCTTCTCTTTGCTTCTCTCTCCAGCATTCTAAGCTGCTCCACTTCTCCAAGGCTCTTTAAACTTTCCTAACAGATGCTGATGCAAACTCAGCTTTCCAAATATGCCAACTTGCTCTGGCTCCACACACTTCCTTTTCCAGGCCCACCTTTAGCGGCATCTGGCCATATCTACCAGGCCTGCCCTCAGTAGCCCCTGGTCACCCCAGCCTGCCATTCTGGCATCCAAATCCACACTGGATACTTCTCTGCCAGCCACTCTCCCACCATGGCTCCTTGCCACCACCAGCTCATCCTTCCAGCAGGCTTCCCCTGACAAGGTCATGTGGGTCTGTTCTCTCAGTCTGTCATTCCTATCTCTCCCCCTCCTATCGCTGGCTCTTATTTTTATGCACTCTTTGGCACTTCTCACTTCTTCTCTTGGGTTTTTCTCTCAGATCCTGCCCACCAGGTTATTTCGGTGCCCATGTAATCTTCAACTGCATTTCTACCCTGTATCACTAAGATTAAATGAAGAGTTCACAGGGGCTCTGAGCAACTTCTATGTAAGCCTGAAATAGTGTCCCAAGAAACACTTAAAGGGAAAAACCAAACTTGGTGATGTGATTGGATTCTGATATGACTTCTCTCAACCTCAGTTTCCTACTGGAAAATGTGGGTTTCAGTACCAGCATATAAAACCGTTGCTTTAAGAGTACAAGGCTAAAGCATTAAGATATCACACCCTTAACATTCTCCTTGAGTTGGGAGATGGGTGACAGTCAGGAGGAGGGCAGAGGACTGAAGTTGCATTACATAGATTTCCTACTAACAAGCTATGATTTTACATTTTGCTGTGATAAATGAGCTATGACATATCATACAGACCAGTGAACCCTACTTGAAAGAGAGTTTTCCTTTAAGGGTTGTCATGGGAATGGGACCATATCATCTATGGAGAGGATGTATCACTGTGGTTGGCGCAAAGCTGGAAGTAAGTCGTGGTCACCAAGATGATCGCCAAGATGGTTGCTCTGTTAGTTGAACAGCATCATGTTTGTCTGAGTAGCAAATCTGAAAAGGGAGGATATATCCACCATGCCCCACCACTGTGTGCTTTGCTACTGCCTGGGGGTCAAGGGGAAGTTGTTTCCAGAAAGACAGGTTTGCTCAGTGAGTGACATTCTGGCCAGGGTGTCAGCCAAAGAATACCACCAGCAGCCTCATCAAAGATTCAGCCAGGTGGCTTTGGAAGTCAAGACTAGAGGTCAAAGTGATTTTTTTAAACCCACACACCTAGTTGTGGGCTCGTGGTAACCAAATCCAAACCAAACTGGGAAAGGAAGTGAATGAGGTGGTTGTGCAGCAATTCAGAACAAGAACTCTGCCATTGTCTGTCTTTTGTGAGAATTCTTTGTGTGAACTTCTTCCTGCCTTTTCTTCACCAACTCCTGGAAAACACAAACACCCTAGCTTTTTATGCACTGAAAAATCCCTCTGTTACTAAACTAATCCAAATGCTCACCTTTTGAGCCTTTATTTCCAAAAGGTCTCTAAGAAAGTCCCTCCGATGACCCCAGGTCACCCTGAGAGAGATTAACTCTCAGTTCTCAAGGACCAGTCTTAGGACTAAGGAGTTACCATCCTATGGGCAATGCAGAGGTGGGTTTGGCAGGCTGAGCCCCTCCTAAGAACCAAGACTTGGGATGGGACCAACACCCCCCACAGTGCTCGCAAAGCACCAGATGAAAGGCATCAAGGTGTTTGGCAAAGGAGCATGCATCCCAGAATTCTTGGCGGCAGTTCATGGCATCTCATCATAGCCCACGCCCTTTCTGTTCCCTCTGCCTAGACAGATTGCCACTTTCTTCTGGCTAGCCACCCTGGCTCCTGGAAACCCTGCTTCTTCACAGAGAACTTTTTCTCATAAAACCCTAGATGGGGTTCCCTCCCACTGCTAGGAAATCCCACATCCTGTGCTTCCCTATGCGAACACACATTATACTTAATTGTAATTGCTTAAGTAACTAATTGACTCTTGGGCCATAAAAGCCACACCGTGCACCACCTCTGTGTTCTCTGCAAAGACCAGGTCCTTCAGGCTCTAGAGGACCCTCTGCTGTAACAGCACTGTTGGTGTTACCTCAGTGCCCAGAGAGGAGAAGGAGGACCTATAAGATGACTAGATGGGCCAGAGCCACATGGACAGGAAGGGGTCAGGCTGTCCAGGGACAGTTTTTTTTTTTTTTTAAATTTACTTATTTATATATATTTCACATCATTTCAGTCCAGTGACAGCTTTGAGTGAACAGCTGGCTACACTGTCTCTGGCTAGGCACTTCTGCCAACCCTCGGGGTCTGGAAGAAAACAACAAAGGAAGAAAACTGGCTGGGAAACAGATAACTCACCACCTTGCATAGTGAACATCTGTGCAATTCACCAAATATTTCCATTCTCCCCTCCCAGCTGCATCAGAGGGTCTCACCTCCTTGGCCCTCATGGTTGGTTGGGGGAGCCAGCAGGCTAGTTTAGCCAATGGGCTCTTGTGTCACCTCCAGGTCACCGTAACCAACCACCAACACATCAAATTTCTCTTGATCTGTGCCACAGATGCTGACGGTGTTTGTGTGTGATGGTAGCCATGCCATCCACCTGGGCTCCAAGGAGGATAGCCTTCCCAGAAATCCATGCTACTCAGGTAGCATGATATCAAGACTGAGATTCTTGAGATCACTGGGATTTATGCTTTAGGGCTGCGTAATCCGGTAAGCATCTTGTCTGACACATGATGAAAGCAAAACAATATAATTAAATGATCTCTAGATGCTTTTAATTATATTAAAGTTAATATAATTATATTGATATTAATTTCAAGTCACTGAACTCAAGCTCTGCCCTCGCTTCACCAAAAAAGGATGCAGCAAGTTATAGAGGGAAGTTAAATGCTAGAACCAAACTCCCTCGAGTTATCAGAATAATTAAGTCAGAATGGGAAGGAAATCCTTTTCTCACTTGGGATTCAAGTTTATTGCATGTGTGTACAACCTAAACCACAGAGCGACAAATTCCCACAAATAGGATTAATTACCTCAGGATTTCACTCCCTCTATGCAGAGCTAGTAACCCTCACCCTGAGGATGACTAGGGATGTGGGTAGAAAATGAGGAAACAAATGACATGACGACATTGTTTCTAGCTTCCTTCTCACTGGTCCAAAGGGTCCTTTGATGCATTTCAGAAAACCATAATCAGAAACTCAGAAGAAAAGCTCCCATTCCAAGAACTCAAACATAGGCACAAAAAAGAATGTCCTAGTGTGTCTTAACTAATGGATCCTCTTCCCTCCATGAGCCTAAGCATTTCCCTGATGATCAGTGGCCACTTCTTGAATATTCCCATGTAGAGGTACACCCAGCTTCCATCATCTAGAGGAAGGGGTGTCCATCATCTAGATACCCCTTAGAGTACAACACCTTCCCATCCAAATCCAAGCCCAGGAAGTTTCTAGAATACCCAGATTCTCCTTCTGAATAGGCTTTTTGGGGGGTGTGGCACTGGGATTGTTCTTTGCCAGGCTCCTTGGTGAAGGTTGAGAAGTTCTGCTTTAAGCCAAGTCTCCTAGAAGAACAGACCACTAGGCTTCTGGGTTTTTGTGGGAAAGTCCAGGGACTGGTCACCCTTGAGGATCTTCTGAAGATTCCAAACTGACTCACTGACCTCTGTGCAGAGTCCAGGTGTCTGGGTGAGTGGGGAGGAACACATGCCAGTCCTTCCCCCAGGGTCTGTCTCAATCTTTGGAGGAGACTAGACATCTAGCCCATCACTCAGCTCACCCTTCTGCTGTACTGGGTTCAGAGTAGACAGTAGACTCAACCAAATGGAGGAGAAAGAGCTAGAATTCAGAAATGGGGGAGAACTTTCAAGGTTGCTCATTCTCTTCTTCAAGATGGAACAATGAAGCACCTTGTATAGCCAAGAGGAAGGAAGAAAAAAAGGGAGGAGAGAGAGGAGGAGGAGGAGGAGGAGGAGGAGGAGGAGGAGGAGAAAATGACAGAAGAAAAAGAGGGAGGAAGTGAAGGAAGATTGGAGGGAGGGATGGAAGGAAGGAGAGAAGTGGAAGGGAAATTAGAAATAGAGGAGAGAATTGCAAAAGCAGAAAGACAAAAAGTGCCGTATCACTGAGTCTATCACTGATCATGTGGCTTGTCCTTCCTGTGATCTTCAAGGCATGTAAGATAAGACTTCCATGGACTATTCCTTCATAGCAACATAGATGGAGCTAGAAGAAATCATGCTGGCCTAAATTAGTCAGAAAAAAAAAAGAGAAATACTACTGGTCTGTCTCACTGTGGGATGTAGAAAAACCAAATACAAGGACAAGAAAGTTAAAACTAGCAAACTGGTAGCAGATCTAAGGCACATAGCAAGAAATGGAGGGAGAAAGGGGAAAATGAGCACAAGGGGTCATGATGATGGCTCATATTGATACAGGATAGTGACATAGTTGAAAATTGAATGGGCGCCAAAATGCCCTGGTGGGCAGGGTCTGAGAGAAAGTCATGCGAGAAGAAGGGAGACACATCAAAAGGCAGGATGCAAAAGGAAGGAGAAAATAAAAGGGAAAGAAGGCGACAAGAATGACAGACTGAGGGAACAGGCCCATGTGGCCTGACCAGGGTAGGTCCCTGGAATAGAAAGCTGGTACCTGGAGATGGCCAGGGATTTAGAAAGCTGATTTGTGCACCAACAATTCTGGAAGAAGTTTGAAGCACGTTGGAGAAGCAGAGCAGCACGGAACACTGGCAAGAGAAGAAGAAAAGAGAAGACGCCAAAAAAGACTGGACTTTGTGGACTGGACTTTGCAGAGCGCCTGCCTCAGGTTTGGATGGGCAAAGGGCGCCATCTTGGACATGTGTCTTTGGAATTTTGGGGACTGAAAATGGTGACTGGGCTAAGAAAACTGGCCAGTTGTGGCATTAAGGACTTTTTGTTTTCCTGGTTAATTTCCCTTGTTAATAAAATCCTGCTGTTGAAGTGCATTTGAGTGACAACTGCTACATGCAGGTGAAGCGGACCTGTGGTTTATTGGTTAGCAGCTTCAGCCCCATTTCATGCCAATATCAATATGATATAGTTATATAGTAGTGGAAGAACTATGCAATATAAAAAAAGTAAGGAATATATATAATCAATAAAAAATCAAATTAAAAAAGCTTTTTAAAGAATTCCATGGACTATTTAAATCAATGTAATTAGAAATTTCTTTCTTACTTGCTGCCCAATCATTCTGCTTGATATTTATGATCATCATTGCCAATAATAATATCAGTATGAAGGAGTTATGGGGGGATGCACTTCTCTACAGAAAATAGAAGACTTTGCTTCTCTCTTGAACATACAGTTGCTCAGTTCTAGAACCTGGATTCAAGGAAAGAAAGGTGACATGAGACCTGGTTCTTGACCTAGCTCTGTGTCGATACTTTTCGGACTGAAGAAAAAATCCTAAGATTTGTCTCTCACAGCTCCACAATAGAAGCATAGAAATGATGTCCTCTCTCTACTCCAATTGATACAGGGTGACATGGCTGGATGGGCAGCCTCTTATAGTGATGAATGTAGTTGAAAATTGTATTGGGTGCCATACTGTCCTGGTGGGCGGATCTGAGAGAAAGATCCACACGAAGAAACAGGAAGCATGAAAAGGGCACACACAAAAAAAGAGGAGGCTGGAAGTGGTCCAGAGAGGGGTGTGGGAGACATGAGAATGGTGGGTTGATAGAGGAGCCAGAGTGGCTGGGCTGAGCAGAAGCCCCCCGGCAGAGTGAGCTGGTGGTGGCAAGGAGCCATGGTGGGAGAGTGGCCAAGAAGAATAGCTGCTGTGGAGTTGGATGCCAGAATGACAGGTCAGGGGTGACCGAGGGCTGCTGAGGGCAGGCCTGGTGGATGTGCCAGATGCCACTAAAGGTGGGCCTGGTAAAGGAAGTACATGGAGCCACTGCAAGGTGGTGTGGGAGCTTGTTGCTAATACCTGGGAAAGCCATGGGTTTGGAAAGCTGATTTTGCATAAGTACTTATTGGAAAAGTTTAAAAAGCCTTGGAGAAGCTTGGAGAACGCTGGAGAGAGAAGAAGCAAAGAGAAAACAGAAAAAAAATGCTGCATTTTACAAAGTGCCTGCCTCAGGTTTGGAAAAAGACACAATCTTGGACATGTGTTTGGGACTTTTGGACTAAATGGTAACTGGGGTAAAATAACTGGTCGCTTGCAGCATTAAGGACTTTTTGTTTGACTTGTTGTTTCCCTTGTTAGTTCTCCTATCAATAAAACCCTCTTGTTTAAATTGTATTTGACTGGCAACTGCTATGCATGGGTAATAAGAATGTGGAAGAATCTGGGCAGCAGAAACTGGATTTTAAAAGTGCCGCTTTTTTCCTTTGGTTTGTTGGTTGGCAGCTTCTGCCCCTTTTGACCCAATATCACAATGGTTTTAAAGGGGGAACCACAACAAATAGTTCCTGGCCAGCATTCATTGAGGTCATATTAATGAAGGGGGAGGTGGGTGCTGCTATACTGTTTTTAAAGCATGGCATTAGTTGAAATGTTTTAAAAGGCAAATTACTCAAGAATATCAAAGTTTTTTCCAGTTTGTTTGACAGATCAGAATGTCTATCCATGCTGGGCCCACATTTCCACACCACAGCAGTTAACTGGGACCACAGCTGCTCTTTTAATTGAGGCATGTATGCTTGGGTCACCCCACTCCCCACCACTCCCCATTGCCTCCCGCATAGACTGGGTGTCAGCAGCCTTTTATCATCTTACACTCAGCTCCCTCACTAACTCATATTTCCTGCCAGGCTGAGTGGACACGGACTTTGCAATCACAGATCTAAGACAGTAAGTAGTCCAAGCCTTCTGGCATCCATATTCTCTGGCATCTTTCAAAGTCAAAAGGGCTCATCTTCAGATCACAGCCTCATCCAAAACATGACAGCCCAGTGGCCAGGAGAAACCACCCTGGAAAATGACCCCCAACTCAGCTCACACATGGTGTTTCTCAGGGTCAGCTCGTTTCTGGGCTGTGTTTTCCCCATTTCCTCTTTGGACACTGCTGTTTCTCTCCTGCTCTGAGGTCTGTTTTCCAGCACAGGGGTGGTCAGTTCCTTGGGATTCACAGAAAAAAGCAGGATTTTCCATCATTGCTGCCTCTCCTGAATCAGCTTGGGGTTTGCATTTGAGTCATTAGATTATTTACTGCCAGGGACTTGGCACTTGGCAAACTCTTGAAACAAACAAAAGAGTTCGTCGCTCAAGCACGATTGGCAACAAATATTCTCACTTCAAATATGGGCCCCTATGTTACTGCTAAACAAGATGGATGTGCTCTTCTCCATGATCTGAGACTGTCACTCTCACAGTTGACCTGGAGTCTCCTAGACTCAGGTGGGTGACCTGCCTGCAAGGGTTGGTGGCCTTGGAGATCCAGAGCATGTGTTCCTGGAGTAGACACAGGACACCTTCTCCATCTCCAATGGAGACAGAGATAAAGTCCTTCCTGCACTATATCTGTGACCCCTCTACACAAGATACAGGTACAGGGAAAGGATGGTTGACGGAGTGGGCTATAGGGTTTCTGGCTTGTTCAGGGGCCCTTGTAGG